>JANHAO010005598.1:0-22440 GCA_026873985.1 Saraca asoca | reverse complement strand
CTTTGGTTGGTTGCATGTGTTTGTGTTGTAGTTTCTGTCTTGCATGCATGGTAGTGTAGTTTAGCTTAGTTTTAATTCTCCCAACCCCCCCCCCCCAATTTTCATCTCCTAATATCATTGATAATATCATCCTAAAATGGTCCTTGGGTTAGACCCGGTGTTGCCTATACTGCAAATAGTTTATGTAATTCGGTATTATAAATTTCTAATGTGATCGGCCTCGACAAGCCGCATTCATCAGCAGTTCCATCTAATCGAAGTTTTGTTTTGCTCGCGTGTGGATATCATAGAGACATAGATTTGCTATTTTGTGTTCGTGATTCTGCATTAGCCGCTGCCTTCAATTCATGTTCTTTGGATCAGCCTGAAATATTGCATCAAGCAGCAGCGTCATAGGAAAGGAAGGAGTGACTAGCCATGTTGTAGTTTTCTGGATCAAACCGCAACACCATAAAGGAGACGTGACCTGTGTTGCTGCATTCTGCAATAAACACAACACAAAAAGGTAATTTTCTGGACCAACTGGTTTATATTCTACACATGGATCCGTGGTTGGGTTTCAAAATTTTAAAATTTTTGCTGTGCTTACTACCATGAAACCCAACATGAGGAAGTCCTCCAAAGGCTTGAACGGCTAGAAGAATGCCTACAGTCTTGAAGCAATCAACCTCGCTATGAGGAAAGCTCACCATTTTCTATGCAGATCGAGATGCAACCTCTCCTACAAAAACTTAAAGTGCCTACGATCCAACTGTATGATGGGAATAGCGACCCGAGTGACTCCCTGGATGCATTTAATATCCAGATGGATCTTCAAATAACTAATCCCCTGGTGAAGTGCCATGTCTTCCTGGCTACATTAGGAGGAATACCTCGGGCATGGTTCAGAAACCTCCTAGCTCGTAGCGTCAGCAGTTGGGAAGAATGCCAAAGGAAATTCATTGACTAATACCAAGCACTAAAGAGGCAGCTCGCTACTCCTTATCATCTCGCAATGATCTTTTAGCGTAAGAACGAATCACTAAAACATTATATAGCCAGATTCAGGCACGAAGCCAACGCTGTGGAAAATCCTTTAGAGGAAAGTATCTTAATAGCCATCTCGGCAGGACTCCATAAAGACTGAAAGCTATACAGAAGCCTCTACAAGTCCCCAGCTCGAGACCTCACTGAATTCTATGAGTGAGCTACCAAACAAATAAGATGGGAAGAGACCTTCGAAACAGAGGAACCCAAGCAAAAAGTGATGCTAGTGGTCCCACTGCAAGTAAAAAGAGGAACAACGAGAATCATAGTCACAACCCCACTCCTCAACTCATAAAGATGGTAAAGCCCCAATGACCTGAAGGTCACTTCGAAAGCTATAGCGTCCTGTCAAATACACAGAATAAAATTTTTACTGTAGAAAGGCACAACAAAAACTTCAGGAGGCCCAGACCAATGAGAGCACCCACCAAGTCCAGAGATCCAAGCAGATTTTGCACTTATCATAATGAGGTTGGGCACACCACCTCAGAATTTTGGGCACTAAAAGATGCCATAAAAGACCTCATCCGAAGAGGTCGATTATAGAATTATATGGTAAGGCCATCAGAGCAACAAGCTCAATAGGCTCAGCGAATCGCTAACTGAGAGCCAGAGCCCTCCATCAGAACCATATTCTAATCCTGTAACATTTTCTTAAGATCAATAACATTCCCTAAGATGTATAAATCGTTCTATGTTGAATCAATGTAATTCATAACCAATTGGCCAGAAAGCATTACCCAGACAACGAGTTTTCACTCCATCACTACAAGGATACATTCGAGGGTCAGACGGCACAAGGCCCACCCATTTGATACATCCAAAGAAAATCATTTCCTACAAGTTGGGACCAAGAGCGCAAACCTCTCTACCACTGAGCAATGAGATTGTTGTCTTACTGAGTAACAAGATTGCTGTAGGGCTGAGCAACAAGATTGATACCTCATTGAGCAATGAGATTGCTGCAAGACTGAGCAACAAGATTGTTGCCTCACTAAGCAACAAGATTACTACCTCACTGAGCAACGATTGCTGAGAAGACTAAGCAACGAGCTTGCTGGCCACATCATAAGTATCATTGCTCTCTTCACTACTTAAATTAGAGCTTTCTTCCTCTTTTCTCTTTTTCTTGCACACTAGCCAATTCAACTTCCTTATTGGCTTTCAATGTCATGCCTTTTTTGTTAGGGCATTCATAAGCATAATAGTCATGTCCCAAACATTTAAAGCATTTGACGTTTCTTTGCTTTTATGACACTTCCATCTTGCTTTTGCCTTTAACTTTATCACCTTTTGGTTTTGAGGAAGTTTTAGCTAAGTTCCACCTAGTAGATTGGAAGTCTCTTGAATCATGTCTTTAATCCCAATGAGTCTTTCAAGAAGAACTTGATTGATGTACACCCCCCGAAGAAGTCTTTCTCTTGAGTTACCTCTCCACCTTCATTGCCATGTGTTCCATGTCTTGAAGTTCCATATAGTGTAGTAGCTCAACAATGTTGGCAATGTCATGGTTCAAACCATGAAGAAACTATGCCATTGTAGCTGCCCTATCCTCTACCACATTTGCTCTTATCATTGTAACCTCTATCTCTTTGTAGTAGTCTTTAACACTCCTAAAACCTTGAGTAAGGACTTGAAGCTTTTGATACAACTCTATATAGTAGTGTGAAGGGACATATCTTTTCCTCATGATAGTCTTCAACTCTTCCCAAATGGCCACGGGTCTTTTCAAGTTCCTTTTCTTACTTTGAATAAGTTGAACCCACCAAATGATAACATAATTAGTGAATTCCACAATAACCAATTTTTACTTTCTTTTCTTCCAAATAGTTGTGACAATCAAAGACTAGCTTTACTTTGTTCTCCCATTCAAGATAAGCTTTCAAATCACTTTTGCTTTGGAGAGATGGAATGGTCATCTTTATATTATGAAGTTTTGAATCCACCCTTTCTCTTCTATGCCTCTCTTGTCTTCTACCCAAAGTGTACCTATCCCTTCTTCTTGCACTCCATTTGGTCTCATAGAGAGAAGTGGACAATTCCTCTTCTTCTCTTTCAACCCTCCAATCCCTTTCATTACTTCCATATTGATCATGAGTTCTTCTAGTTCTTCTCTCATGTGAATGTCTACTTCACTCCACATTTGTGATTCTTTTACCAAGCCCATCAATCTTCATATTTATTCTTTCAAATTATTGTTACATAGCACTAAGAGTGAACATGACGTAATTGAGTTAAGATCCTCCTCCTTCCATCCTTGAGCAAGAAATAAATTCTGCAAAATAAATGTTAGAAGAATATGGACCTCACCAAATCACACCCTTACAAATGTTTTTGATCACTCCACTCGTGTTTTGTTCACATAATTAGGCTTTTATCCTCTATTATGCTCGTACACTCTTGTTATTTACCACTATAATCCTCTCCTTTGAGTCCTATGAGAACTAAGTGACAAAATCTTGAAATTTACACAATGTAGCAATCAAAATCACTCAACACTTGTTGACAGTGGATTTCAATTCTGCTAAATCCAGCCAACCTAAGGGGTTTTTGTAGACCCAAACTGCAATCCGATTGTGCAAATGTTAACAAATATAGCAAACAACAAAAAACATATGAAGAATAGGATGAACATGGTGGGGTTTTTAACGTGGTTCGGTGAAAATCGAGTGGCATCGATCCCTATGTTCATAGTATCATTTTATTGCTTATGGAGAAATTTTAGTAGGGTTTTGGTATAGCATTTCAGCTTTAGATCTCTACCTACAGAAAACTCCTTCCCCTTATTTATATAAGGGAGGAGGTTATAAGTGTAATTACATAGTTTGTATTTCTGTTACATCAAATAATAAATATAAATGACAAGTATAGCTCCTACAAATTGGCTATTGTAGACTACCGGCTAACTTCTGAGTCTTACTTTCTGCAGGTGAGCTCATGGTGTTGCTTCTTACAAGCTGGTCCCATGCATTAAGTCTGAGAGGATCGCTACTTTAGGGCTTTCCTCAATGAGCTCTTTATTGAGTGAGGTGCAGTATCCATGAGATAGGACTCTCGATTGCTGCTAGCCTTCGGTCAACAAGGGCAATCTTTGTAAGCTTACTTTTAGCAACGCGAGCTTGCATATAGCAAGCTGTTGACTATGCAAGCCGGGTCTTGTCCCTTAGCGTGCTAGGACTTTTATCTCGTTCTATGTCTGTGTGGGCAGTGGCCTAACGAGCTTGGCTTTTTTCTCATCCAGACTTCGTTTGTTGCCAGGCCTTTGCCAGCCCATTTCGTACAACCGGAGAACGCATATAACATAAGCCCCCCAACTCTCAGCTCACTTCGTGGGCTAGGAGTTAAATAGTTTCATTGGCAAAGGGCTTTCTTTACTAATTTCGTGTGGTCAAAGTCTTCAGTCAACTTATCGTTTCATTTGATCTAAGCCATACCTTTTGCTATACATGCCTCATACCTGTTGACGAGTCATCCTCGTTTTCTTCCAAGGCATTCAATGAAGGTAGTTAGGAGTTCTACTTGACTCCTCGGTGAGACTAAGCTAGTCCTATTTAAGACAGATGAAGTTTTCTTTTCTTCTTCACAAAGTGATATGATGGGTGCCTCAGAGAAGCCTTCCATATCTCTGGTGATCTACTTTTTTGGAGAGATGTGCATAGTCTGATGTATAGGAAGGCTTTTCAGCCAATTTTCCTTCTCCAAGAACGAGGGAAGATCATATGTAGATCTTGGATTATTTTCTCATGGTGATGCCATGAGGTTCTTCCTTCTCAACCACTCCGGTCTGCCTCTTTGGACTCCTCAACGTTCAAAGTGAGGCTGAGAAAGAGCTTGTTGCTGAGAAGGATGACTGGAAGAAGAAAGTTAGGGATCCGGCATGCTCCTCGATCTCCTAGGTGGTGGGAGTTTGTCTCCTAGCAGTGGGCCTTTTTTTTTATTCTTTTCAATCTTCGACTTAATCTGATTTGTACTTTACATCTTGTAAATTTACCTCATTGAGGCTTTTTTAATGAAAGAATCATTTTTTATGATTTTTGCATATTGTGCTAAATACTCTACATATCACAGATGAAAACATGGATTCCTACAAATCACAATAAAATAAAATATCTAGATAACCAATTGGTTGCATTCGTTAACAGATCTGAAAACACAAATGCTTCAATGATGAGTAATGTAAAAGTAAATCGCATAAGAGCTGCGAGCATTAGGTCACATGTGATCTATGAGCATTAGGTTGCATGAGAGCTACGAGTATTAGGTTGCAATTGATTGAGTTTATTTTGAGTGTCTCCACGCCTCAATTGGACCAGAGGTTTCAATTATCCAATGAGTTTATTTTGAGCGTCTTCACGCCTTAACTGGACCAGAGGTTGCAATTGGCCAATGAGTTTATTTTGAGAGTCTCCACACCTCAATTGGACTAGAGGTCACAATTGGTCAATGAGTTTATTTATTGCTTTAAGAAGCTGGCGGCATGCGAGCTGCATGCACTTGATGGGAAAATAGATTGTATGTGTTCAGGTAAAAAGGTCACTCAAGGGCAACATCAATGAAAACCAATGTTTCTTACAATAGCGGTAAAGGAAAGTTTTCACACTAGCCTTTGAAATAAAATACATCATCAATGTATAATCCTAACTAGGGCCCTCTGCTCATGATCGAGATCTCACTAGGGAAGATGAGATCGCTAGCCCACAAGTCGCACTACATACTCTTGCAAATGACCTTGTTTGATTAGGTCCTCAATAGTGTCCCTGAGTGCCCAGCAATTCAAAGTACCATGCCCAGCTTCATTGTGGTAGGCACAAAACTCCTTGTTTCTTCATCGGTAAGGAATCCTAGAAGGGCTCGACCTCCCGAAGTCTTCTTTCTCTCTTTTTGTGAATACTATCCTATCCTGAGAATCATATAGGATGCTATAATTGTCATGGCGACCTAGATCCTAAGGTTGCTTATTCCTGGCCTTCTTCTCGGGCTAGTCATCGGAGCCATTCCTTCGATCATTTTTTCCATTACCAGAAGAGTTTCTTTTCTTGCTTTGATCGGGGCCGTTTTCCCTATTCCTTTGATCGCACCTGTCTTGACCAAAAGTCTCCTCCTACCTGATTTGCTTTGCAGCTCATTCGTAGAACTTGCCTAGTTTACTTATAAGAGACTTGTAAATATTCCTGTAGAGCTTTCCATATTTACGAAGTCCTGTAGAGACGGCTGTCAGAATGCACTTAGCTAATGGATTATCCATATTGTTGACCACGCATCTAAACTAGTCGATGTAATCCTTTAGTGACTCATCCTTCTGTTAGAAGATCATTGCGAGGTGGCACGAGCTGCCTTTTCAATGATTTGTACTGATCTATGAATTTCTTCTAACACTCTTCCCAGCTGTTGATGCTGCAAATTGGGAAGTTCCTGAACCATGCCTCGGGAAGGTTTCCCAATGTAGCGGGAAAAACCCTACACTTGACTATAGGATCGGTTGTTTAGAGATCCATTTGAACATTGAATGCACCTAGGTGGTCATGTGGATCGTTGTCTCCATTGGATGGTGGGATCGTTGGAATCTTAAACTTACATAAAAGAGCACACGCTTTAATTTCCATGGAGAATGACAAACTCTCGTCATGGTGGGCTTGATCATTTTGAACCCAGGGTCATTCCTCAAGTTGCTTTAGCCTTTGAAGCACCTCCCTCATTACTAGGTTTTGCGCTTCGAGATGCATGGTCGATGATCGCTGGCTTCTTTTTCTTTCTTGGTTACGTGTACAATAACCTGAGGAATGTTCTAAGTTAAACTTACTTGAGCTTTCAGCTCGATGCAAGCCCCTCAGTCACAAGTTGTCATTATCCTCACGAGCTTGGTGAACCTTTAGCCTTATTTGAGAGTTGGAAGGGGGAACTGAGCTAGTGACTTGATGCTCTTGTCTATTCGACCTTCCCTCTTGGGCTCCTCGACACAATTATTAGAGCTGCGCTGTGATCTTGACCTGCTACTGTGTGCACCGAGCTTGTGTTTGCATTAGCACTTTAACTGCTTTAGCTAACTCTTTTATCATGCTTTCAAACATTTATTGAGGTTGGCGATGACCCATAGAAGGCAAATTGTTGGTAGCTCCAACAGTACAAGAACTTATTGTCTGGTCCTCAAGCTGGTTAACAATGGCATCTGACTTCCTAATAGCCTTTCCTCTAGCCATTACAGTTGAACAAAAAATCAATGAGAAAAATAGAGAGACAACCAGAGAATAGATGAGTCCTACCGGGCATGACAAAATGTTGACGGTGGATTTCGATTCTGTCAAATCCAGCCAACCTGAGGGGTTCTTGTGGACCCAAACTACAATTTGATTGTGTAAATATTAACAAATACAAAAAATAACAGAAAATAGATGAAGAATAAGATGAACAGGGTGGGGTTTTTAATGTGGTTTGGCTAAAACCAAGAGGTACTGGTCCCTACGTTCAAGGTATCATTGTATTGCTTATGGAGAAATTTTAACAGAGTTTTGGTATAGTATTTCAACTTTAGATCTCTACCTATAGAAAGCTCCTTCCCCTTATTTATAGAAGGGAGGAGGTTACAAGTGTAATTACATAGTTTATATTTTTGTTACATTAAATAATAAATGTAAATGACAAGTACAGCTCCTGCAAATTGGCTACTGCAGACTGCCGATTGACTTTCGAGTCTTACTTTCTGTAGGTGGGCGTATGGTGCTACTAGTCCCACGTGTTAAGTCTGAGAGGGTCGCTACTTCAGGGCTTTTCCCAACAAGCTCTTTGCTGAGCAAGGTGCAGTGTCCATGAGATGGGACTCTCGGTTGCTGCTGGCCTTTAGTCAACGAGAGTGATCTTCACGAGCTCACTTTTGGTAATGCGAGTTGGGTCTTATCCCTTAACGAGCTGGGACTTCTGCCTTATTCTATGTCTGCGTGGATAGTGGTCTAACGAGCTTGGTTCTTTTCTCATCCAGACTTGGTTTGTTGTCGGGCCTTTGCCAGCCCATTTTGCAAAATCGGAGGATGCATATAACAACACTCAAATCACTAAAATGTAGCATGAACCAATAAGAAAAAGAAGCAAAGAATTAGTAAGAAACATAAAAGGAATTAGACAACACAATGGCATAGATTTTCGGCCAAAGCAGAGAATTTGTTAGGGGTATGATAGAAAAATTTCAGAGAATTCCAAGGAAAAATAGGTGAAAATATTAAGTAATTGCACCATACTTTGAGTTCTAAGCTAGTATTTTGATCATGCAATCCAACAAAATATATATTCAGGTTGAATACAATGGAATTTGACTCAAATTAGAGAAGCACTTTGGCTTGAATGTAGTTCAAAAAGTTGCAAATTTTTTTTCTTTTGTTGGATAACACTTGGTCTTCTTTTTGGAGCTTTTTCTTTTGCTATTTCCTTCGTTTCTTTTTGTTTTTATGCACACTTGATCTTTTCTTTTGTTTTTGTTCTTTCACACTTTCATTTTGCTTTCACATTTTTTCTTTTGTTTTTCTCAACATACATGTAAGTTGCTGTCTAGAATTTTTCAAAAAATAATTCTCATTCATTTAAGCTACCATCATCCTAAATCAACTTCGAATTAAGTGTACTCAAAATGAAAATTACTTAGAAGTCAAATGCAATAAAAAAAAATTAACATAATTATAATTAAATTAGATTTATTTTTTTATTGAAAAAGGTGACGTGTCAGTATTTTTTAAAGATTCATGTCTTCCAAAAGACATTCATATCCGTGAGATTATCACTCTTTTTTTATTAATTGAATTATTGATTTAAAATTCAAACAAATTTATATAACATGTGAAGGTGAAAGAAAGTACATTGATGATAATAGTTTTTAAATTTATATTGGTCATTGAACTGGATGCAGCATTGATTCATTAATTGGTTCAAACAGTAATTTATTGACTGAACAAGTTTTAATCTAAAAATACAAATTATATTTGTGTATGTATACACTAATATTATATATTTATAATGGCTTCATTCATGATACAAACAAAAAAATAATATGACACAGTATATGATATAAATAAAAAAGTAATAAAATATTGGTAATAACAATAATTCATGTGGAAATAAGAAAATAACATAAGTCTAATTGAGATTATCAATTTGGATCCAACTGGAGTTTTGTGTGTAAATTAAGATTTATAGTCATTAGTCAAAAAAGATAAAATAGATTATTATATATTACAAAAATCAAACATGATCGATTCATATATTAAATATTAAAGAGACTAAAATTATATTTAAGTATAAAAAAATAACATCAGTCCATTTGATTTGAAACTGTGGAAGTGTTGGATTTCAATTGGTATGAAATTATGAAAGTGTTAAGAGTATCTCATTGGAAAATCCAACAACATACTCATTGTTGTCAAATTCTTAATTATTTTTTTTAAAGAATTACAACAAACCGATATGGTTTATTTATTTAGATTGATTCATATGAATTTGTGATCCAATAACTTTTAACCAGACCGGTTTTAAAATCTATGTCAATGATAATTTTTCACATATCTTTTTATGATATTAATGAGATGATTGGCTTAATTTACGTAATTTATTGAATTATTATCCATACAAGAACCTCTTGATAGTTGGAGTCCAACCTACTGCTCAATGATTATGGCAGCCCCCATTTTTTATTTTCCTGGGCCAAATTCCTTGCTCGCTTGGAACCCCAATGATGAAATCCTAACCTACTTCCAAGCAAAAGTTCGAGCCTAATTGTAAAGTACAAATTTCTTTTTGGGCCAACAAAAACACAATTCTAGATAAAGGAGTTTCAGTACGATTGAAGTTGGGCCAGAATTTTCAGTCTTTGCTCGACAATAGAAATTAACAGCACAAAACCCAAACTCAACAAAAAAAAAAAGAATTGGGTTTTGATTTTTCATTATATTATTTTGTCCATCTTGCAACTCCACCAGATTATGCATTTAAAGACTTGGCCAGTTAACATTTAATGGATAGCAGTTTTGTTCTTGTGGACTGTTGAAGAGCAATGAGCAGTTCAATGCTTTATGCTGAAGGTTGAATTGGACCTATAAATTAAGAATGAAAAACTTTTTGGACCTACTATGAGTTTCTTGGAAAGAAGAGACCATGCTACTAGAAACCAAGGAGCAATGCTAGATACCAGTGTTGTGAAACTTGGCCCAACCCAACCGATTCAACTAGTTAGACTGCGATCCAAGACTTGAAGCTATCCGACTTAAGTCATATATTTACTTCAGTAGTAGATTTTGAACCAATGAGAATCGATATAAATCCGAAAATCCGTATGAACCAATCAATCCAATCCAAACCTGAGCTGCACTTACGCCAATTTGACAGTTTGTGGGAGTCAAACCTCACACACATACGGCACAAGGAGACTAAGTCCAGTAGATTTACCACTATGCCATCTGCTATAAGGGCGTAAATTTTATATATAATATTAAGATACACTGATGTTATATATTTATTGCATAATTGTTATGTACATATCACATAATTATATATTTATTATTTATGGATATTACATTATTTATACATATTATATATACATATATTTACTATTTTTGTAAATACATATTATATAAAAAAATATATGATATGATTCAATATTTATCTTTTACAGTTATGTATATAAACGAAATACATATTTCTATACTAAATTCACAGAAGTTTGTTATATTTCAAAAGAAAAAAGCATTTATTTCTAGGTTTTTTTTTATGTGCCATCTCTATTCATAATTTACAAGGTTTGATTTCCAAAGCGGAAAATTATTGAAGTGGTTAAGGTAAAAGAATCATATACATAGTGATGGCATCTTTTAAGCAACCTCTGTATAATTGATGGGAAGCAGAAGAAGAACCAAATTGCCAGTTGTGGTAGCGACATTCCATAATGTATTATGACTTTTTACACTTTCTGATTTGTGAATATTAATTAACACTTTCCTGTGTTGATTTAGTCTCTGGTATTTGGTTTCACTAATTCTTTCAGAGCCCAAAAGAAGCATGTAGGCCCATAAAGGCGCTTGTTTTCCTCCTCACTGATAGCTGTGATCTCCCAAGCACAACTCTCATTTTGAGCTGGTTTTAATTTCCACTTTCTGAAATTTGTACAGTCTGATGGGGACTTTATTGCAGAAATGTCAGGTCATAAAAAGGATATATGAATTGTTACAAGATGCTTGGGCCCATTTTACCCCTTTGTGGGCCCCTAAAATAGCCCACTTAGCACGCATGGCGCACTTAGTTATAGACCCTTAATTGTAAATTTCTTTTATTTTATCCAAGTGTAATTAATAATAAAGAAAGAAATTATATTTCAATTGGATTGCTCTTCTTCACCCATAATTTTATTTGGTGATTATTACTTCTTTGATTGGCCAAAGATAAAAGCAAGCTTCAAAGTACAATTAATTCATTTGTGGTTAGATTGTTGGTGTTGGTTGGATTACCAAGGAAAGTTCATCTGTCTTGTTCTAAGAAATTAAAGGAGTCTTCCCTAAATTTGAGTAATGCGGATGTCCTATAGAAAGTTTGATTCAGGACAAGTTTAGAGTGACTTGCCCATTCTCCTACGCTACTCTCTATTCTCATGTAAGGTTGTAAATCAAATTAACACGTTATATTCATGTGTTACTCAAGTTTAGCTGAGAGTTTAATTTAACTTAGTGTAAATCTGTATCCATTTAATAAATAATTAATTTAAACATAAAGTTCAACTCAATAATAAATCATTTGATTTAAAAAATTTTAAATTCGATTGTTGAGATCTTAAACAACTTTCAATCAATATTTTTATGAGCTAGATTTCCGTGTGTAGGAAGCTTTTCTGAATTTGGGTGTCCAATTTAATCAACTATTACAATAAATTTTAAATCATATTCTATATCTTGAATCATTTTAAATTATTCACGTAATTAAATGCAATTTATGCTATCTTAATTTATGTGCTTAGTTAAAATTTATTTATTTTTATTTACACTACTTTAATCAAATAATTTATGATACCTAATTAATTAAGTAATCACCTATATAATTATTATTATTATTATTCTTACCTTGTGTTTTAAAAATAAATTGTCAAATATAATAAAAAATAAATTATTTAAGAGATATTGATAATATCTAACAACTATTTATTTAAGAAAAAAAGACCATTTAACAATTATCAAAATTCTTATCTGTCTAAAAATTCCTAGATATTGTATTCTTAATCTATTTTTATCTGGTTTTAAATCATTTTCCAGGAGGTTCACCTTCGTTGTTATGTGGAAATCTCTCCTTGTCCCAGCCAACAGGGAAAAAACCATTTCCATCCCAACTGCCTTGGGATCCCATTTTATTGTTAAAATTTGCACAAGTTACAGAAAATTTAGGGAATTTTGCCATTCCTACATGAGATTCAAAGTAAATTAAATCTTTTTATTTTACAAATATTGTGCAAAATATTCAACAAAACAGGGTTGGCATTAGAAACGGACACTTCACATGAGTTGATATGGAGCTATAACTCAGCATTGTTATTCATAGGGCAAAATCAGATGGAGAAACTTGTCTCTATTTCTATTTATTAGAAATTTGAGAAAATTATTTCCCATCTATATTTTATTGGCTACTAAATATTCTCCATCTTTTAAATATTAGTGCATTAATTAAAGCCTTTAAAATCCAGTTTTGGAATTTACTCTTTTAAAGTGTATCATATATTTAAGTAGATAAAGTGTATCATCATAACATTAATAAGAAATCAATAACTGAGAATTTAATATATGATAAATAATTAAAAAATAATTTTAAAACTTATAATTATTTACAACATTAATTTTTTCATCAAGACACTTTTTCTGCCCTCTAGAAGAGAGGGCTTGTTCATGAGAAAAGCAAGGTACGAGTTAAGCAGTTTGGGCTTTCTAGAGGGCTTGTTCATGAGAAAAGAAGGGTACGAGTTAAGCCGTTTGGGCTTTGTTTAATGTTAACTTGTATCATTCATGAGTGGGTCAAACTTCTTTCACCAACAATTATGTGGGAAATTCTTACATGCTTTTCTTATTAGACATATTTTTATTTTTATTTAATAAATAAAAGTTAATTATTATTTTTATCATTCATTTATTAATTTCATAGGATAAACACATATGAAAAATGCGATTTTTTTAATTTTTAAGATATTGAAAATAATAAAAATTAATATTTAATATTTATTTATTAGATAAAGTTAAAATATAAAATATAATTAGAATATATAAGAAATTCTCTGATCATGACTAACTACGTGATGAATTCTCCAATGAAGAGAAAAGGACCATTCACACAAAATTAAATGGACGGCACATTGTGGAAGGTCACAACAATGAATTGAAAGGTGATTATTGAAATGTTTCTTTCCCCAGAGGACTAAGCAATTTAAGCTTTTCTTATGTTAGAAAAATAAACAGATTGTATGCTTTGTGTGTTCACCATGACAAGTGAGGCACTGAGTTATTTCCATCTTTTGGGTCTTAATGAATAACCATTTGTGGTTGGTGGCCATTGGTGGAGTCCCATGAAAATGCATTCATCAACACTTTGCCCCAACAATTAAACTGACCATGAAAGCCTATCTTACGAGGCTAATCGTTTTCAACATATCCAAACTCGCTTTCCAACAATAACATGGCATGATCTTGTACGAGTTTTTCTTATTTTGGATTGGCATCAATTAGACCCTTTTTTTTTATTTTATTAAAATTGGCTTAATAAGTAGTTTCGTTTTAGTAATATGAAACATATGATAGGGCGATTCAATGGGTTTTTCCTTAATTTAACTCTTATTTATATAATATATTAAGAATGTGATACGAGCGTGTTAAGGATAAGTGGTATATGACCTCTTACTAGGGCTAGGCATACAACGGATAGACTTAGTTAGGGTTTATATAAATATGAGAATATCACATGAAGTTATAGATCATCTGCTCCATCAAAATCGTCATGTGTTGCTAAATGTGAAGGATGGAGAAGACCTTGTTCTCCGGTATACAACTTGTTGGAGTTTGATTCAAATTCCAATTATTATCAATCAGTGATAATTTTTTATTATTATTTTCTCATTCTAAAAGGATGGTAATTATTTGCTAAGCAAGTATTTTTAGGATATAAATATTTGTAGTGGGATAAGGGTTTGAGACATGAGGAATATGTGAGAGCTTGTGATGGTTACAAAAGGAGACACCCTTATAAGGGATTTGAAAGAAATGTAGGATAGTGGTGAAGAAGTTGTGGGATTATGGTTGAGAGTCTTCACATATATTATCATTTAATTTTGACATTGTAGTTGATCTATTCTCATCCATGATGTTTTCCCAAATGTTTGGGCTTCTTTATGTTAAATAAATGTTTGTTTGTTTTATTGCGTTGCTTTGTGTATTGATTTCTAGATTATTGTTCATTTGGAAATGAGATTTTTTTTTCCAACAATTAGTATCAAAGCCTAGTTCAAGCCAGTGTGAAAATTCTGAGGACGTTGAACATTGATGCTATAAAGGTAGTTGTTTCGCCTTGAGCAAGAGTCAAAGTTTTGTAGATTTGAGGAAGATTTGGAAGACATCTCTGTTAGTGATTAAGGGTATCTACAGTGTGTATTTGAAAGTCTAGTTTGAGAGAAGCGTTCACAAGGTTTGGTGTTCCTACAAATAGGTGAAATGCCTATAGAAGAGGAGATCATGGATAGAATCCAATGGAACTTGTAATGCTTAATTGAGGTAGAGTTACTTGATAGAAAGATTGATGTGCTACAGTTTTGAAGAAATGGCAATGACGATGAAGTGACTTTCATGGTATGTGCCCCACAGTCAAATAAAGTTTTTATCTACTATTGTATTTTCTTATTGAATGTATAGTGAAGAATGTGTATGATATAGTATGATACTAATTGTTTGTACATTATAAAATTGCATGATAATGTATAGCTAAGCAAATAATATGTACAGTGCAATGCATAATTTTTATGAATTCATGATTTATTTATGTGAAAATATATATTGTATATAAGTTATGATAATTGTAGGGTAGTTTACATTAAAATTTGAAATCATGGTTATATTTTTTCAATTACACGTGCTATCTTTTTGTGATATTAACAATTAAAAAAAATGGACTTCTATTAAGTCCAAACCAATATGAACCACATAAAAACACTTTAAATTGACTTGAGCGGTTAAAATCGATTAATGTTGGATCGATTGAAGTGCAAATAAAAAAAATTGATTTGATTAAAAAATTCACACAAACCACTTCTAACTGACCCAAGCTTACCCTTAAATGAGGTTAGTGAGTGTGGACTCATTTTGACCCAAACAAGGAGTATGGACTCCTTAGGCCAAAAAGGGTTGCATGAGACATCACAAGCAAAGAGAAACCTTAGCTTGTGCACCACTCATGCTTGCTTCCTACTTGTGTGCTCCAATCTCTTCTATTTAAAAGAGCGAGAAGCCAACCTTACAACACAAGTGTGTAACGACACATACCAATATAACCCTAGCACATGTATTGTGCACCCATCTCTTTCTATGTGATCTCACCTTTTATATCCTATTTGCATCCAAACACCAACCTGGTTGACTAAATTTATGATTCCTTGGAGAGTTAGCATCTTTTAAGCTAAATGATTAATTTTCTGACTTTACTTGTTACGTGAATATTGGTAGAGGCTTTGGATTGAATTAGTTTATGTAGATCATCATTGGTATTGGAGGTCAAATATGAAAGAGTTGCCCAAAGATAATTTCGAGGACTTGATCGTACCATTTGTTCATGGAATTGCCTAGAGATTAAATTCAGATTTAGAGACTGAAGATTTTGAGAACAACTCTCAAGAAGGTATAATTTAAATTGTTATTTTCTAGTTATTTAAATTATGCCATGCTTTATAAATTGATTTGCAAATAACATGATTCGAGTTCAAGAAAAATTTTAAAATTTCACTGCACATATTTGATACTTTTGATCAGAATACTTGATGCTTTTGATCTATTTTTCCTAACATAATGATAGGATATTTTGATAAATTAACTATTTGTTATGATGAACAAATGTAAGATGAATAGTTGTGTAGATAAGAACTTATACTTGTGTTTATGAAATATCTTGATTAGAGGTAAGGATTAAGTAGGTGCACCTATTTTAGGACTTTGATATGAAAGGCATGTGGTTCCACTATGAGAAGGTATAATGAAGGGATCATACTCATATAATGAAATACCTTGTTATTCCTATTTTGAAAGTGTTAGAGTATGTATGTTTGTATATGTATGTATGCATGTAGGATAGGTAAGTATTATGAAAAGTATAGTGAAGGTATCATACTTAAATTGTGAAAAGTATGGTAAAAATATCATGCACAATTATGTGATGGTATGGTAAAGGTATCACACATAATTAAGAAAGCATTACAATGAAGGTTTCATAACAGCTATATGACCTTCCTGTCTTGAATGCATGGTTGTAAGTATGAATGCTATGTTATATGATTAGATTAGTAATTTTATAAATGTCTAATATTATGAAAGTTGTATATGTTGGATCTGCTTATATATGTTTTCCACTTCTCAAATTGACATGCAGATATTTACCAATATTGTAAGTTCTAGAAAAACCACAATTGTCTATAATTCCTTTAGCAGTACTCTTCTCTACATTTTTAGAAAAGAAAATATGAGTTTTGGTAGCATTAACCTTCTCACCAAAAATTGAGCAAAACAAATTGAGACAATGCTCTATACAATCAATTTGGGCAATTAAGGCTTCAACAAATAAAAGATATGAAATCATAAGACCAATTTCACCCACCTTAAGAGCTTTCCAAACTCCAAAATCAACTTTTTCTAAGATAATGTGAGAAATTTATCCAAACAAAGGACAAAAAGATAAGGAAAAAGATGATCTCTTTGACAAATACCCCTAGAGGGATAAAATGTATCACTCTGACTACCATTCCATAACACCTTCATAGACATACTAGAAATGTTGTCCATCATTATCTAAATTAAATTAGTTGAAAGAGCAATACATTCCAAAACCTATCTAATGAAACTCCACTTGAGCCGACCATATACCTTCTCAATATCAACTTTAATAACCATATAGCCTTATAACAACCCTTAGCAAGCTTCAAAGAATGTTGCATCTCATTAGCAATTAAGATATTATCATGAATATACCTCCTCAAGACAAAACTTGTTTGGAAAGGAGAAATAAGAAAAGGAAGAGCATGCTTGATTTGATTAGCCAGAACCTTTAAAACACATTTATAACTTACATTGCAAAGAAAAATGAGACAAAACTTAGAGATAAATTTTGGTTTTTCCATTTTAGAGATGAGTGATAACAAGGTGAGATTAATCTCTTCAACACTTCTTTTACCTTCAAAAACATCTTTCACAAGGGAACATATAAGAGGACCCAAATGATCCTAACTTGATTGATAGAAAATAGTAGGAAGATCATTTAGGCATGGAGCCTGCATAGCTTCTAGATCAAACATAGCTCTAAGTATTTCAACAATATTAATTGGCATATCCAATTTTGCAAAGTTTTGATTTGAAATGCAATAATAAGAAATGCCTATCTCCTTACCAAAATAAACTAAACAATCATTAGTAAAGAAAGCTTTTAAGAACTCAGCAACTATCTCAAGAATATAAGACTGATTATCCACCCAACTACCATCACCATTCCTAGGCATAGTGAAATAATTTTTTTGCCTCTAAACCATTGCTTTAACATGATAATATTTACTGTTACAATCACCATCCTCAATCCATATCGCTATTGATTCTTGGACTAAAGGAGTTCTTCCTAAGCCAAGACCTCTTTAAGGTCTTTCAGAAGACCATTTTCCCAGTTATTTAGGAATGGATTCCAGACACTCTCTATTAATTTTTGGTCTCCTTTAATGTGAGTCAGAAGAATCATTTTTCATTTTTTAATATGGCCAAAAACATTACTATTCCACTCTTTCAATCTCGGAATGAAAACTTGCACTACAACTTTGATGTCTGTAGTAGGATCCCAGTCATCTTTAACAAAAAAAATATAATCTTTGTGACAAAGCCAAGCTATTTCAAAATGGAAGGGATGATCTTCTTTAATGCCATTTACACCTAGCAAATTAATAAGAATAGGATTATGATCAGAATATATCCTTGCTAAACTTTTAACTATCGCATCCTTATAAAAAAAATGCCAATCAACATTATAAAAAGCACAATCTAACTATTAAAAAAATTTTGGCATATTTTTGAAGCCTCAAAAATCTCCATGTAAATTTAGAGCCTTGACAACCTAAGTTAACTCAACTACAAGCATCAATAAGATTATTAAACTGAAGACATCCATGATGATTAAAAGAAGCACCATATCTTTTTTTCACTACCATCCCATATATCATTAAAATCTCTAGCAATCAACCATGTTCTATCAATAGAGGCAGCATTACGATGAAGGTGAGCATAAGCCTCTAGTTTCAATCCAAATTCAGATTAATGTAGAATGTTATAAAAAATCATAAAAATTCGGCTTTACAAATAAATGACAAATTGAATTTTTTTCCCAAAATCATCGCCTTTAAAAACTCCTTTTCCAGGCAACCTAAATACCACTTACTCACCCCCTGTCGTCAACTATAACTCACAGCTCTAGATTAAGCAACTTTAGTTTCGACAAGAACAATAATATCAGGATGACAAGAGGAAAATAGCTACTTTGCATGCTTAGAAAAAATCCTTATCACTTACTCAATGACAATTCCAAACAAAAATATTTTTAATCATCATAGAAAAAGTAAGATAAGCTGAAACCCAAACAAACACCAACAAACAAACTAGGATACAACCATCTCATCACCCTCATTTTCTACATGCTCCTCACTCATTAGAGTGTCTTCTATCATAAACTCAGACCCAACTCTCCCAATCATTCTGAACATGGATATCCAATAGGTTTGGATGCTTAACCTCTATAATAACATTATTTTCATTTTAGAAGTCAGAAGATTCATTGAAGTAGAAGAGCTGCAAGTAAGATTATAAGAGTCCATCTGAGAATTAGAATGATTGACACTTAAAATTTAATTTTTTAGAGATAAAACATGATCATCATTAGAAATCGACTTAGGTTTTTGCATGTGAGTAGCTTGAGAAGATGAAGTTGCATGAATTGCATGGAAATCTTAGTTACATGGGGCCAAAACAACACTATTGTTATTCTCTTTTGTTGCACTACCTATTTTAGCACATTGATTTCTCTTATACAAGGATTCAATCTTAGTTTGGGGAATAATTGATTGATCTTTATTAAAAATATTGCCACCATTATTTTCTCCTATAACATCATTATATTTGGCAAGAGATTCAAAGAAAGATCCTAAAAATATTCATCCCTTTATTAACATCAATCAAATCAAATTTTTTTATCCATCATTCTTTACGTTATGTACTGTCTTCCTACAAATCCACCTAGATTTATGGTCAATCATCCAAAGTTCAAACTCAAGAGAGGCACTACCATATACCCCCTTAGAAAACCATCAAAATCTAGGCCTTTTGATAATTATCCTCCATCACCATCCTCTTATTGCATAGTCAGATCATCATCCATCATACAACCTTCTACATAGTGGCAATAATATCCACACTTAAAACAAATCAAATGCATGTTGTCATACATTATGCCATAAATTGAACCATTAACACAAAAATGTGGTTACAGTGACTTATAAAGGTTTTTTTCCACACAAATTCTAGCATATTTGCCTATGCTTTGATGATACATAGTAAAATCCATTTTCACCATCCTATCAATCATGTTTCCAAAAGCACAAAGAAAACCACGATGATAATAATGAATTGGCAGTGCTTGAATACAAACCCACATAATCATTGAATCAATACTCACTGAGCTAGGATTAAAATCAGGAGTCCACTTAAGCATAGTTAAATAGTGATAAAAAATCGCCCATAACCTTTTGTGAGAACAAAATCAAAATCTTTTGGATTGGAGAATTTTATTAGATGTAAGTTATCTCCTAGATCAATAACAGTAAGAACACCATTTAGAGCCTATATCTAATAAAATTTTTGCTTGAACGTTTTATAGCCTATCCTCCTTCCAAACAATTTCACAATAAGTGTTTGCTTCCATGATATCTATAGTCTTTCCTCTTTCTCCTTTCAAATTACAAGATTAGGGCAATTTGGTTTCCCTTTAACATCACCCTCCATTATTTGAATATTAAAGTTATTCTTCTTCTTTCAAACTTTTTCCTTCTCTTTTGTACACTTTGACTTTTTCAAATCAATGTTGTCCCCCCATCCAATTCTGTTTTAGAAAGATAAACATTAGGATCTTCCTCCCCACTATTCTTTGTCATAATGTCATCAAAATCATTCTCTACTTCTAGAAGAGTAATTTTATATGACCTTATAGTACATGATTCTTTTAAATCATGCAAACCTCTATGCTCAAGAATCTCATCATTATAAGAAATGGAGCCTGAGGAGCCTTCCATAAAGTCCCGATCCCTCGTCTTAATCCTCTTCTTACTTTTGTCGAGTAAATCCATCTCCTCATTCGATTACACATTAGCACTATTCTCTAACATTCACCTCGTTCATTTGTCAAAAAGTATTTTAATTACATTAGTGAAATCATTTTTATTGTAAATGAAAACTAAGAAAAATGTATAGAGTGGAATAAGAAGATAATTTATTAGGTTAAACAAAAGAGAGATTTAGATGACAGAAAAAACTAAAGACACAAAGATGAGTATAAGAGGGGGTGTGATTAAAAAGAACCTAGTATGGAGTAATAACATTGGAGTAGAAAGAATATTAGCAAGATAAGTCACTATGTACAACACCTCAACCCAAAATTGTAGAGGTAGTTGAGCTTGACAAAGTAAAGAACAAACCATATTCAATAAGGTATGGTGCATACGTTCTACACTACCATTTTGAGAAGAAGCATTAGGCAAGAAATATGATGTTATATACTATTATTTAAAATAAAAGAAGAGAAAGTATTATTAACATATTCACCCTCACCATTAAATTACAAAGCAAGAATATAAGTGGTAAATTGAGTCTTAACTATGAAATAAAATTGACAAAAGTAATGAAAACTCCATATTTGTTTCTCAATGGATGAACTTATAAATAATGATTAAGTTCTTCAATAAATAAAATATAATATTTATATCCAAAAAAAGAAGCAATGGGTGAAACATAGACATCTAAATAAACTAAATGAAAAGGAGTGACGGATATTAAGAAAAAATAATCTAACATTCTGTCCTTATTGAGATGCATGACACAAGTTTGAGGATGACTTATAAGGTAATAACAAGGACTCAAACACATTTGCCAAAATGGAAAAGCCAGGATAACCTAAACAATGATGTCAAATAATGGGAGCAACATTGATTAAGGCAAGATCTACATGAATTGGGGATGAAGGGAGTGGATAAAGATTTCAAAGATTATTTCAATGAAAAAGAACCTTCATGCCCTTCAAATTCTCAAGAGTCAAATCAAAAGGAGTTAATTCCATTGTACCTTTATTATCATAAAGAAACTTTTTAATAGATGGGAGGTTTTTCTTTAGAGATGGAATAATAAGAACATCATTTAAAGAAAAAATATGGGATAAAGTGTTGCATCCCTAAAGTTGGAAATGTGATTAGCTTTGTTTGTCAAGTGACAACCCAAGAAGTTATAAGATCCTAACTCTTGAAATAGAGATAAACATTTTTTCATCCAAAATTGAGTTTATAAATAAAAAAACTTCCAAAAATATTTATGTGCACTTAATGAAATAAATACCAAAATGTAACTTTAAAAGAGAACCAAGTTTTAAACAAAAGATTCTTTAAATTAAATCTCAAGATAAATTTGAAAGTCTAAAAAGGGTATGGGGTTGGCTTGGCTGGTACCTGATCGTTCGTGTCGAGGCCGATCGAATTAGAAATTTATAATACCGAAATTACCTAAACTATTTGTAGCATAGGCAACTTCGGGTCGAACCCAAAGATCATTTGTGGATGATATTAATGATATTAGGAGATGTAAATGGGGGGGTTGGTAGAACTAAATCCTAAGCTAAACTAACATAAAATAGAAACAAAGATAACAACAAACAACAACATGCAACCAGCCAAGGAAACCAACTAGCTTGAGATCAATGCATCCTAGATCACTAAATGTTCATTCAATTGTCAATAATCATAGCAAGAAGCATTGGAATGATTAATGAACCTATCCTAAGCAGTGAAGATTTAGCCAAGAAGCAAACACATCAAAAGCTCAATGCATTGCTTGGTTTCTACCTTTTTCTTCTACAATAGATCATGAAGCC
>JANHAO010005597.1:0-22421 GCA_026873985.1 Saraca asoca | reverse complement strand
ATTACTATATGGTCTCTACACATTAATTCCATGACAAAATTACCCCTTAAGCCTTAACCTTTATTCCTAAATTAGACCACTTTATGTAGGCTTATTAAATAATGGCCATACATTTTAATGTTTACATGTGTGGCCCCATATATGTTGAAGTTTTATTCAAACAAGGATGTATAGTTAAAATGAGTACAATGAGAAAACTCCACATATGACATTTGGAGGGTGGAGTCTTGTGGAATAAGTATTAGCTCTAAAAGTGAGGCCAAAATCTCAAGGTATTATCAAACTTTAGCATGATTTATTGTTGGATATTAAACTTGATTTATATTTTGTGTGATTGTGAGTTCTCATGGGACCAAATATGATAAAATATGATTTTGTATAAATTCTTAAATTTGTGTTAAAATTTAAGAATATAATGCTCTAGTAATGTAAAATCTCATGATTTAATATTTTATATGGCTACAAGCTCACCTATCATAGGATCAGTCATAACAAAATACTATTGTATTTTTAAATCTTAAATGCTCTATCCATATTAGATTTTAGAATGCAATTGTATTATACTCCTAGATTTTAAATACCCTATTTGTGTTAAATTTAAGAGTGTAATACTATTATAGTTTAGAAAATTGCATATTTTATGAGGAAATAATTAGCATGAATAATATAATTGCATAGGTGATAAATATTCTTGTAAAATATTATATTGAGATATATTTCCTCAATTTTGTGTTTATATAATTTTATTATGTCATTATTGTTATGGGACCAATTGTGAGGATTAGAAGTCTCTAATATTGTTTAGGACGATCATAATTTGTTTATTGCTAAATATTTTTTATGATTATATATTTAACTATCATGGGACTTGTTATGGGTATTTTTCGGGACTAAGTGAAATGAGCTAGTAAAGGCCTAACGAACCAGCTTAAGGTAAAAGGGGCCGGCCCATTTTGGAGCGAGGCTGTAGAAGCCAAGCTAGTAGATTGGCCAAGTGCAAGCTTAAATTATTCAGCAACCCTGGGTTATTGAGTAAACCACCCCAAACATAGTTACAGAGTGCCGAAAGCCCAATCAGCAGTCTGAAACACTCCCACTTGGCAAATCAGCCCTCAAAAATCAATAATGATTTGCTTAACACATTTGTATTCTTGTTCTGCTAGTAACCTTCCCCACTTCTATAAATAGGGAGGAGAGATTATTGTAAAAGAGAGTGAAAATACATGCCGAAACTCTATCAAAATATTGAGAGAATATTTTTACTCCTATTCTACTTGTCTAAATCGTAAAGCAACTGCACAAAAGCAAAATGCAACCACTATGAACGTAGGGGCCATACTGGCTTTAGCTGAACCACATTAAAAACCTATGTGATCACTTTATTTTTCTTTCTTCTTTCTCTTGTTGTCTTCCTACATTTTCCCATCTTTTATAGAAGTTTGGACTTTAAAACCTTTGGTTAACCAATTACTAAAATTGACCGTTAACATTTTGGCACACTGGGTGGGACTAGACTGCTTTTCTATTGATTCACCAACCAACTGTGATGGCAAGAGGAAGAATAACTAGGAGCTCTAACACTATTGCAAACCAACTGGGTGGCCATAGAGAGCCACAACGAAACATGCTAGAAGAAGGAAACCCATTCCCAACAAGCACCTATTCCATTCCCTTGAAAATCGATGGTGTACAAGCATTGCATCGGTGTCAGGAGGTGCTCGAGAATACAATCAGGAGACTTGTTGATGTAGTTGTTGCATTAACCCAATCACACACTCATGGGGTATAAAAACAGGCTGAAGTTACCATAGCCAGGAGAACGGACTGGGGGCCATAGAAAGAGGTGCTAGCTCAAGAGGGGAGGCCAATTGGGGAAGGACCTTAATGAGTAAACTCAACTCATTCTTCTAGCTTGTGATTTGAGTCACAGGGTCATCGAGGTCACAAGCATGATGGAAATCGATGACCTAAGAGCTCGTATTGCACCAAGGGCTTCAATGCGGGTCACAATAGTACCAATGGTCAAGGGTCTAAAATGCAAGATACAATGATGGAGAAGCTATTTTAGAGGGTACAATGATTGGAAAAACATCCCTTAGCTTAAGACCAATCAGATCGCTATAAGGAGAGGACCTTATTTTCCAAGGAAATCGAGATAGAGCCTTTCCCTCACCAATACAAAGTCCCTGCCATCCCATCATATAATGGGAAATGCGATTCGTATGACAATTTGGATGCTTTCAACATCCAGATAGACCTTCAAACGACTAACCCCTTGGTCAAATGCCATGTCTTTTGAGCTACTTTGGGGGATATACCCCAAGTGTGGTTCAAGAATCTTTTGGTTCATAGCATTAGTAGCTAGGAAGAGCACCCAAAAAATTTATTGATTAATATAGAGCTCTAAGGAGGTAACTCACACCATCTTGTCACCTTGCTACAATTTTTCAATGGAAGGATGAGTCGCTGAAGGATTATATTATGAGATTCTGTAGTGAGATAAACAACGTAGAAAGCCCCTCCAATGACAACATCCTAATGGCAATTCCCATGAGGCTCTGTAAAGATGGAAAGCTATATGAAAACATATACAAATCCCCAGTGAAAGATCTAGGAGAAGTCTATGACCAAGCTACTAAGGAGGTCAGATAGGAGGAGACCTTCGATTTAAATAGGTTTGGACAAAGGAATGAGACGAGTGGCTCCCCTTTAGCTATAACAAGAGAAGGAGCAATTGCGAGGAAGGAAAAATGGGTCAAAACAATGGCACCAGAGTCCAACCTACCAAGAAGCCGAGGAGGGAACAACTTAAGCCTCAATGTCATCATGACAATTATAGTATCCTATCTAACACCCTGGAAAGGATATATGCAATAGAAATGCACAGGGAAGATTTTGAACTAGATCCCTAAAGATTGTGCATAAGTACAAGGATGCTAGTAGTTTCTGTGCCTATCATAATGATATCAGGCATAACACCTCTGAGTGTAGGTTGCTTAAGGACGTAATTAAAGATCTGATTAGAAGAGGTCGCTTAAGGGACTACATGGTACAACCTACCAGACAGTGACGTTAGTGCCCCTAACAGCCAGTGCAGCAACCATCCCAGCAGGTCGAGCATCAATAGACACTTGTGGTGAAGACCATCTTCACAATCCATGGTAGGCCACATATCGCAGGCACTTCACACGAGTCACATGAATGTTACGTGCAAAGTGTAGGCCACATCTTATTTGTGGGTTGTGAATTTGGAAGGCTTGTCAAGAAGGCTAGGACCACCTCTGAATGCATCACCTTCATGGATGATGATATATAGGGAGTTTAATGCCCCTACAACGATGTGCTTATCATTCAGGCCAAGATTGGTAATGTCGAAGTGCGAAGGATCATGTTGGACATAGGCAGCTCGATCAATGTCATATACAAGAAGTGCTATGATTAGATGGGACTGAGTGAAGGTGACTTGAAATCTTCCCTAGAGCCCCTCTTTGGCTTTACATGGGATGCCATATTTCTAGTAAGGCAGGTCAGGCTTACTCTCACCTTGGGAGACTCAGAGCTCCAAACCACCATCCTGGCAGATTTCATAGTTGTTGATTACCCTTTAGCATATAATGTGGTGCTGGGCATCTTGTGATGAATGATCTGGACATGGTCATGTCCACTAGGACACTAACTATGCAATTCCTAACCCTCGATGTAGTCGGGTGCGTGCAAGGTGAGTAGTACATAGCCCGATATTGTTATGAAGATGTTGTTAAGATTGGGGAAAGGTAGAAGATGGTTAACCTAGTCTCTGGCAGAGACCTTTGAGCCCTGAGTATGATGGGGTCAATCATGACCTTGACCCTTACGAATTGGACATTGATAAAGAAATTGGCCATGTGGAGGAGCTTGAGGATTTACAGGTTAGTGAAGTAGATCTTAAGAGCTACCTCAAGCTAGGAAAGAGCTTGCTTGCCAATGTGAAGACCTAGCTATCTAAATTCCTTAGGGTGAATCTCAATGTTTTTTCTTAGAATCATGAAGATATGGTGGGGATTGATCCCAAGATTATGTCACACAAACTGAATATTAATCCACACTACACACTAGTTCACCAAAAGAGAAGGTCATTGACTATGGAGTGATTTGCCACTTTAAAGGAGGAGGTGGAAAAACTCCTAGCTAATAACTTCATTCGAGAGGCTCACTACTTGACTTAGGTGGCTAATCCTATATTAGTGAAAAGGAAAAATGGGAAATGGAGGACATGCATTGATTTCATCAACCTTAATAAAGCTTGTTCGAAAGATAGCTTCCCTTTGCCCAGAATTGACCAGCTTGTTGATGCAATAGCCAGGCACTAGCTCCTTAGCTTCATGGACGCTTACTTGGGGTACAACCAAATACCTATAGAGCCCCAAGACAAGGAGCACACCTTATTCATCATATATCATGGATTATATTACTATATGGTGATGCCCCTCAGGCTGAAAAACATAGGACAGACCTACCAATAGTTAGTTAGTATGATGTTCAAGGAACAAATTGGGAAGACCATGGAGGTCGACATGGATGATATGCTCGTAAAGTCCAAACAGGTCGAGAATCTTATGAAAGACCTGGATAAGATGTTTCAAATTTTGAAAAAGTACCAGATGAAACTGAATCTACTTAAGTGCACGTTTAAAGTGTCCTCAAGAAAATTCCTTTGGTTTATGGTTAACAACAGAGGAATTGAAGCAAACCTAAAGAAAAATCAAGGCACTCATTGACATGAGGTCATGGACTGGAGTTAAGGATGTGTAGAGTCTGACTGGTCAGGTTATAGTACTAAGCAGATTCATTTCCAAGGCAATAGATAGATGCATGCCATTCTTCGATGTCCTAAAGAAGGCTAAATGGTTTGAATGGACTGAAGAATGTGAGACCACTTTCTAGCATTTGAAAGAATATATGGGTCATGCCTCTCTACTATCTAAGCTGCAAGAAAGTGAGAGGCTCATCATCTACCTAGGAGTATCCTAGCACGCTATCAGCATAACTCTTGTTCAAGAAGAAAATAGAGTCCAACCCCAATTTTTTATGTGAGTAAAAAGCTGCTAAGTGTGGAGGAGAATTATACACCTATAGAGAAGCTCGCTTACTATGTTGTGATTGCTTCTAGGAAGTTATGGCCTCACTTTCAAGTGCATACTATTGAGGTGCTCACCCAGTACCCATTAAGGCAAACATTACAAAAGACTGATACTTCAAGTCGCTTGCTCAAGTGGGCCACTGAGTTGGCCTAATTTGACATCTAGTATAAACCAAGGTCAATGATCAAAGGACAAGCTTTAGTAGATTTCATTGTTGAATTTATCGAACCAATGGAAAAGGAAGTGCAAACTTTAGAAGGCCTATGATGGGAACTTTATGTAGACGAGTCCTCATGCGAGTAGAGGGTAGGGGTAGGAATACTTTTAATAAGCTCGGAGCGATACAAAATACTCTGTGCAATGAGATTTGAATTCTAAGCTACCAATAATGAAGTAGAATATGAAGCGTTGCTTGCAAGACTTTGCTTGGCAAAGGAGGTACGAGTTGAAAGGTTGAAGATCTCTAGCAACTCCCAACTCGTTGTCTATAACATAAAGGGCGAGTATCAAGTAAAGGGATCAAGGATGGGTATCTACCCCCAGAAGGTTCAAGAATTACTTAACAACTTTCAGAGGTACAAGATTAGTCAGGTCCTATAAGCTTAAAACACCCATACAGATGCACTAACTCGCTTGGCTATATCTAAGGACATGGATTTCTTAGGTGCAATCCCAGTGGAAACTCTTTCATCACCAAGCATCGAATAGAAAGACATTGTAATGATAACCAATGTGGCACAAAGCTCATGGATGAACTAAATCCTGAGATATTTATGAAATAGTGAGCTGTCAGAAGACAAGTTGGAAGCATGCCATATGTGAACTTAAGCTGACAGATGCTATACCATCAATGATATGCTTTATAAAAGGGACTTTTCAACTCTACTTCTCAAATGCATTGATGGCCCTGACTATGACAACATTCTGGGAGAAATTCATGCTAGACATTGTGGAAACCACATTGGGGGCTATCTCTAGCTCAAAAGGAACTCTGATAAGGGTTCTCCTGGCCAACTATGAAAGAGGACGCAATCAACCTCGTTAGATGATGTGATAAATGCCAAAAGTTTGCTAAGGTTCCTTGAGCTCCTTTAGCCTACCTTCAACAAATAGTCAACCCTTGGCCCTTTGCAATGTGGATAATTGACTTGATTGGACCTTTCCCCATAGATTGTGGGCACTATAAATATGTGGTAGTTACTATTGACTACTTTACAAAGTAGGCAGAGGTGAAAGAATTAGTTGAAATCTCCTATTCCAAAATCGAGAGATTCATCTAGAATAATATAATCTGTAGGTTCAAGATTCTTCAGCAAATTATAATAGACAATGGAACCCAGTTGACCAATGAGTAGTTTATCGAGTTTTGCAATGACCTTGGGATTTTAAAAGGCTTATCAGTAGTAGAACATCCTTAGGCCAATGGGCAATCTAAAGCTATTAACAAGATCTTCAAACAGATCTTAAAGAGAAAACTGGAGGCCAAAAAGGGAGCATAGGTAGACAAGCTACTAAAAGTACTCTAGACTTATCGAACTATAGCTCGTAGTGCCATAGGAGAGACTTCCTTCTCAATGGTTTATAGATCTGAAGCTATGACACCAATAGAAGTAAAAGTAATTTCACACTATAGAGCCACTTTCAATCCGAAGGATAATAACCAGCTACTCACTGCAAATCTCAACCTCAATGAAGAAGCAATGGATGTGGCTTGCCTCAAAATCATGACTTATTAGCAGTGGGTTATAAAACACTATAACCAAAAGGTCTGAGCTCAAAGCTATAGAGCTAGCGATCTCCTGCTATGGCTTATCTTACTAGGAGCTTGCAAACTCGACGAAAGGACGTTGGGTCCAAATTAGGAGGGCCCATACATAATAAAGGAGAATTTGGGTAGCTGAGCATAATGCTTAACAAATGTAGATGGGGTTGAGTTCCCATGAGCATGGAATGCCAAACATCTTCAGCCATATGATCAATAAGTTCAAACTTAACCCTGTATCTTTGTACCATAATTCAAATCTCAATAAAAATTCCCAAAGTTCTCTTACTCTATGAACTCTTTAACGTGTCTTTAGAATGCTACTCTTAAGACAAACTGGTCTCAAAATAGTTCAACTAGAACCTATTTAGACCGCATTAAAGTTACAAACTTGACCAACTATCTTGGGATCAATGAAGCTACCACTTAGTAATCTAGCAATTGAACACAAAACCACATTTGGTTGGCAAAACATTCAAGTATTATAACCCAGTAGGTGCTCGGGAAGTTAATCAATCACAACAAAGTCAAACATGCATTTCAAAGAAGATTGCTAACAATTTTCTTTGTTACAAATAAGCAATGCATCCCAAGTACATTCATAATATTCAGAAACAAAAATAATAAAGTCTGAAGATAGGGCAGGGTGAGGCGATCTACTAGGTGGCTAAGGGTCTGGATGAATCCTGAAGAGTCGAAAGGTTGAGCAAGTCTTTTGCCACCTACTCCTTGGATGCCTCAATAGCTCTTCCCTCGATCTACAAGCTATCTTCAACTATGATGACGCCTCAAGCAGGACGACCTTCACCACTAACTTCCACACCCAAGGTTGAAGTTGCCTTCATGTGACTCACAAAGCACTAGATGGTCGCTTGAACATCCCCATCAAAGAAGGTGAATTCCATCTCCAAGTGCCACCTCCATAGAGTAAACAGGAAATTATCAGTAGTTTGCGAGATCACTGCATCTTTAGTTTATGCAAAAATAGCAGTAGCATCCTCCTTGACTCAGGCAACATCTTATTTAGCTTAGGCTTACTCCTCGACATAAGTGACCTCTCCTTTAGCTCATTTGGCCCTATCCCTAGCTGCTTCCTCCTTCATCAAAGCAATCTTGACCCATCTTGCTACCACCTCCCACTTGTCCTGCATCGACATCGACTTTAGCTTATTGGTAGTTTCGTGAAGCTTCAAGATCAGCTTGGAGGTCTTGCAAGTTAAAGCATCTAACCTCTTTTTTTATTGCCTCAACAGCTTGTAGCTGGGTCTCGCAAGCCTATAGCTTCTCCCTTAGCTCTGATGACTCCACAGTGGCAGCAACCAAGCTCTTTTCAAGATTGTTCTGCTCCTCCTCTAGGAAGACAAACTCATCTCTCAACTTGACCCCTTCCAATGCACAATGACAAGACCAAAAATAATTCAACAACTCCATCAAAGAGGGTAAAAAGTTAAAAATGAGAGCTATACTCACTAGCATGCAATGACAAATCTTCACGCTAATCAAACTGACCCCTTGCACGTCTCTGGACTCCAAAGATTTTGTATGATTATCCAGGACCTGGCCTATATCTCATGAAGGAAGTAGTAATATCCCTTTGTCATGGGACCCAGACCATCAGGACCTTCCCTTGGCATGTCCTCAGACTGCTCTTCTAAAGCATCGACAATCTCCTTCCCTTTGTCAATTTTTTGCTTTTTAGGAGGAGGTTTGTTAGGAGATTTGAGCCCTCTGGCAAGAGACCTTGCTAGCCCATGTGTAGTCTCAATTCCTTCCAGTTGTGGGATAGAGACCATCACCTGAGAAGTTTTTGTTGGAATAATCGAAGAAGAAGGATGGCTAACGTCAGTAGAGGCCAGGGTAGTAGCAGGCCTTAACCTTAGGGAATCTGGGGGTGGAGCTTCAAGGAGATCAAGCCTGACCATGCTTTGCTCCCTAAAGTTAGTTGGAATGACCTCCTTAACTCTACAAGCTCCAATATCTTATGTGCAATCAAGAAGCTTTGTTCCAAGGGCAGGAGAGAGCCTCGTGTGCCTGTAAAAGCTCCCCGTTGAACTTCATATCATTTCAAAAGTCCTCTGAAGTAGTGAAATGGTCAAGTACTTTAGTCTCCTCCACCCTTAGTCCCAATCTCTCTTTTCCAACTCCATCTACAAAACACAATAAAGATTCAGATTTGAGACAATGTAAAATAAACAACAAGGCTAACCTGCATCCTTCTAGCTTGCTTGTTAGGATTCAAAACAAATGCAAAATTTTGAAGACGATGCAAGGATGGGTATGAAACATAAAACCAATGGGTCTTATAATGCCCTACATTGGATTTCTCCTTGGCATCCCCTTGAGGAAAAATTTTCCTATATTTAGATGGGTGGGCCAAGAGGTAATAAATCTTTTCTTGCTATCCGTTGCTCTTAAAGCTATAAAGGTAGCAAAGAACTTTAGCTGGAGGAGGTGGAAGGCCATTTCTCAGATATACCAATGCTAAAGAAGTCAGACTAGAATACAAATTTGGAGTCAGCTGGAAAGGAGAGAGTTTTAGCTTGTTCAAAAAATCAATTACAAAAAGGGGAACTGGGAACCTAAATTTGGCACCAAGATGCTGGATGCTAATTGCTATGAACTTTGAAGGAGGGAAAGCAACATGATTGCTCCGAGAGGGTGCTAGAACATGGCAACCCTTGGAAAAATAGTATGCCTAAGTTATCCCTTCGAGCTCACTAAGCTTGACACACGAAGGGTGGTGTGTGAAGGGGGAGTGAGCTATAGACTCCTCTGATTTGGAATGTGCTATGAACTCCCCTATGACCTCACTACTGCAAGAAGTTGCCTCCCATAAAACATGGAAGACCTCCTCACTCCCTTGAAATTCGATGTCTTCACTCCTTATTAGGTTACAACGGCATCTATGAGGTGGAGACATCTACAAAAGAGGGAAAAAAGATATAATTAGGTCACTAAAAGCACACCTTCCCTATCACTGAAATCTACCCTAGTAGAGACCTTCCTAGGTGGAAAATCATATATGCCTCAAGTCACCAAGACCCAAACTCTAGATACATAGGGGACTTAACTATTAGGCCACTAAAGCCCAAGAAGCTATTTGGAGACCTAGATAGTAACCAAAAACCCTAGCACCTACCGATTGGCTAACTGAACAAACCAAATACAATAAAGGAAAATACATAAAAATTCAACCAATATCCCAATGTTTGTCAACAATGAACAAGCATGCTCATAAAAACCTTAAAATAGAAATCCAAAGACCACAAGCTGGGGAGAGAAAATTTATCATGCTAAATAGATGAGGAGGTCTGAAATGCGAGCAAAGCTAGTCTCCAATGGTCAAGACTTTAACTACAAGCTTGGTAAGCCAAAATGGTTATAAAGGCGGTGGATGGTAATGGATGATTGCTGACACAGCAAAGAGAACAAAAATGAAGAGCTTTCTGTGTTTTGGATTTCAAATGACTACTAAAAGGGGGAAAAGAGTTTTCTCAGTTTATATAGTGCATTATCTGATCGTTGGATATATGAACCTTTCCAATACCCATGATCTGACGGTTTAGCATACACCAGCATTAAGTCTTGGCCAACTTGGTAGAAACATTCACTAGAGATAGTAATCATTGTACTGCTCACAGAAATAGAAAAGTAGATAAAATGATAAGCATGTCCAATGACCTGTCAGATCGTAGATCACAGACAACAAACTACAACCCTGGCTACATTGTGACTAACTCATTTAAAGGTGTAGCTCTCATGTGACCTATTCCTCGAGTGAACCTAATCACCCATTGCAAGCAAGTACTAGTTCGAGCACACCTAATCGTTTACTGTGCACTCGACCTTAAGTGCTAGTTTAGGCGCATCTAATCAACCACTATGCACCTGACCACCTGTTAACTCAGGTGCACCTAATCACCCACTATGCGCAAAGTGCTAACTCAAAAGCACCTAATTACTTGCTAGGCACCTAATCTTGTGCTAGCTAAAGCACAGCTCTTATGCAGCCTACCTTGACACTCAGTTTGATAAGGCATAGTCCTCTTGAGACCTATTGTTCATAGATCTCATGTGACCTAAAAGCGTAATACTAGCTGAGACATTCTAGTGGTCAAATTCATTAAAACAAATTAATGTAACAAATTGGTTATCTAGCTCAGCGTCTGTCAAGCTACAGAAATTTGTTCATGAAGAGCTTGCGTGTTATCTTTTATAACAAATGATGTGATTAACATGATATGATTGGTAAAAGCTAAGAAACAGTTTCATTAAAAACTTCTTTCAACGAGATGAATATACATGAAGATTCAAAGGTACAAATTAAAGCAAACCTATAATTAACTAAGGGAGAGCTAATCCCTAGCAACCCTACAGCCATAATATGTAGGATGAACTAGCTTTTAAGGGCCAGATCTAGCAAGCAGCGACTGAGCCATACTACACCACCTCTTCCTTGTCCTCCTCCTGAGCTTACAGCTTATTCCCTTACTCAGGTGCCCATAAGGTACTCAAAGCCAAACAGCTTACTCAATTGAGCAAGATGGCTAAAGAATTGACCCAATTGTCTCGCCATGCAAGAAAACCAAGGAGTAAAGGGAAGAAGCTACATCATCCGACATGTCAAATAATGAAAGAACGAATGAATGCAACAAAACTTCCTAGGATTCTCAAAGAGGAATTGTCCATGGAAGCTTCCTATAACAAAAATTCCCAGAGTCCTCGAAGAAAGACTATTTCAGCTAGCCATACACACCTCATAGAACTCCACCAAAGATCCAGGCCATCAGAAACATAGGAGGCTTAACTAAAGCATCCATCGGATCATTTTATGGAAAAAGAAGAAGGGCTTCTCACCCCTTATATAGACCAACCTAGTCTCACCGAAGAATCTCGAGGATATCTAGTTGTTCTTGATCAAACAGATCAGAAGAAAACAAGGTTGCCATGCCAACAACTATAAAGTATGAACAGTTGGAGGTATGGCCTAGTGCAAATGAAATGAAAGATTGAAGCTTGAAGTGACAGCATATTGCAAACTATCAGCAAAGACTAATGATGTGACATATCATAAAAGAATATTTTGACCATACTACAGACCACGAATAAGGACTTTATCAATAAGGAATAACTCCTAGCTCGCATAGCGAATTAAGAGTTAGGAGGCTAGTGTTAGGGGTACTTTTTGAGACTAAGTGAAATGAGCTAGTGAAGGCCCAATAAACCAGCTCAAGGCAAAAGGGGTCGACCCATTCTAGAATGAGGCTGTAGAAGCCAAGCCAGCAGATTACCCAAGTACGAGCTCGAATCATTCAGCAACCCAAGGTCATTAAGCAAACCATCCCAAGCACAGTTACAAAGCACCGGAAGCCTAGTCGGTAGTCTGAAACACTCCACTTGGCAAATTAGCCCTCAAAAAATAAAAAATGATTTGCCTAACATTTATTATCAGTAACAATGGTAATGATAGTTTTGTAATTTATTAAATTACACTTATAACCTTCCCCGCTTCCATAAATAGGGGAGAGATCATTGTAAAAGAGAGTGAAAATATATACTGAAACTCTGTTAAAATATTAAGAGAACATTTGTATTCCTATTATGCTACTCTGAACAGTAAAGCAACCGCACAAAAGCAAAATACAACCACTATGGACGTAGGGGCCATATTGGCTTTGGCCAAACCACGTTAAAATCCTTTGTGGTGACTCTATTTTTCTTTTTTCTTTTCCTTGTTGTCTTCTTGCATTTTCCCATCTTTTACAATAGTTTAGACTTTAGAATTTTTAGTTGACTAATTATCAAAATCGACCGTCAACAGGACCAATTATAATGAAAGCTTATATATGATAGCTGCTATTTTGAAAAATTATGTGAAAGGTTGATATGCCTTATTGACTTATAATTTTTTGAATTATTTTATAATGACAACATTGAATTTTGAAAATGTTATTTTGAGTTAAGTTTCACAAAATATAAATTAATTATTTTTTGTTAGATATCCTTTATCTTTGGCACAATTAATAATATTTATTTTATTGAATTCATGCCTATTGGTTATTTTGTTAAATTTGACAAATATTTTAATGGATATTTGTAATAAACCAATAAATGTGGTTTTGAGAAGAATTTTATATGATTTATGAAGTAAGAATTATATAAATAGTGGACATACCACATCACTGTGACATTATTTGATATGATTATGAGAATCTTAGAATACGAATGTAAGACCCAAAATACTCTTTTCAAATTTTTTAATTTAATGAGACTACACTACAAAAAATATGGTTAAATTGTTGCGACTATTTTGCAGCAGTTAGAAGAAACATCGTGAAAAAATGATATTAGTTAGGGTTATTTGACTGTAGTAATATACATGTAGAAGGTGAATATTTGCGATTCTTATTACTCAACTACCATAGAAATTAATAATTTTAGTGACAGGCCCAAAACAAAATAAGTCCGGTGCCCAAAACAAATAGAAAAAAAGTATTAGTCTAAAGTAGAAAAAAAAACTTTAGCCGTTCACTCTACTCTCATTGAAGAAAAAATCAGGAGAAGTTATGATTTAAAGCTTCCACTATCACTTCAGTCACTGAAGCTTCCACCGCCACTGTAGTTGTTGAAGCTTCTACCATCTCTCCTGTAAGCTTCACCATGTGATCAAAGTCCTTACAAGCTTCCATCGATCAAACCCTGAAGCTCACAATCCCTCAACTCACTCATATTTGTCTTCACAAAATGTCCTAGCAGGTAATTTTATTACTTTTTTTTTTTTTGCTTTGATTTATATTTTGATTTAAGAATACATGATTTCTTCTATTAATTTTGTTACTTTGCATCCAGTTATGGCATCTGTATCACTGATTAGCATTTTATGCTAGGTCCCCCCTCCTCTATTTGCTTTTGGTGTCTCTTTTTGTGATTCATCCACCCTACTTCATTGCAATGCATCTATTTTATGTTTCCTCTGCTTGCTTCATTTTGGTGTCCATTTTATGTTTTCTTTGCAATGCTTTGGTCCAACTTGCCTATTTTATGTTCTATCTACCTTGCTTCCTTCCTTTGCTTATATTTTTCCATGCCATGCTTCGTTCTAATATGCCTATTTTGTGTTTTATCTATTGTGCTTCATTCCAGCATTACTAATTTTTGTTTTCTATTTTTTTGGGCTTCATCCATTACATCTATTTTCTCTGTTGTGCTTCACTCTAGCATTCCTATAATTTCATTAAATTTGTGAAATTCTATACTCTTGAGCTTTCCTTCCTCTTTACTTCTACTATAGTCCTTTTTTGCCCCAAGTTTGGGAAAAATGGGTCTGCCTTCGACACTTTACACCTTTTTCTCTAGTATGCCATTCTCACCCAGATGTAGCTTTGTTTTTTTTCCGCAATTCACTGCTTGATTGATAGTTAATGTTTGATAATTGTAATTTTGGTATTTCCTTTCTTGTTTGTTTCTGATATGTTTGGACTCATTACTAAGTTAATATGTGTGATTTGAGAATGCTCATTTGACATTTTAATAGAGATTAGGGTTTGAGTTGCTATATGGAAATTATCTAGGACTTAGCTTTTGAACATTATTTGTGTTTTCAGTAGTTGAATTCTTGATTCATATTTTTGGTCGGTAGATCATAGATTGAGTTTAATGAGAAGGCAATGCAGTGTGAATTGTTTAATTTCTTTTTGTATGTTTTAGTTGGGAAACTAATTACTTCTTTTGCCTTCTGATATCAACTATAATAATGTAGCTATAATTATTAGTAGCTGATTCTTGATTGCATTCATCAGCTCTACATGAATTGTGCTTATGAGTTCCCTCTATTATATATTTCTTAGTCCTTTTCACATATCTATTACATTAAATTTAATATAACAATAAATTTTTATAATTTTATTATTGAAATTATGCTTATAATTATAATTTTCTTAAGTTTTAATTTATCCTGTTTTGTTGTGAAGTAATTAAGGATATGATATAGGAATCCAATTATAGTATGTAGCTAAGCCTGGATGTAAGAGAAGTGCGGGGCTTAAGTTAGCTTAGTCTAGCTCGTGGCCAAGGAAGGACTCACTCATTCTCTTCCTCCCAATATTATTACTATGTGTAACGATGACGGCTAGCCACTCATCTTACTCACTGTCACCCATATGCCATGCTTTGTTTTTTTTCTTTTTTGGATTTTTCACCAAGAATTCTATCTTCCTCCTCGTATACTGATACACACACACACACAAGAACATCTCATTTATATATCTCTTTGTTCCTATTCATAGAAATAAGAACTTTCTCATTCTAAAAGTAACATTAAAAATTAAGTAATGCTGAAATTTTTTTTATTCAGTTCAAATACATTTATTTTCATACAGTAGCAATACTTGAAAATGTGAAATATAGTGGAAAGTGCACTAAAATTGAAAATAGAAAAAATAAGTGTAGGCTTTTTTTTTTTTCAGATGTTTGATGGGTTTTCCCCTCTCAAGTTGAATTTCGATCCCTTTAGCCTTCTTTTTAAGTAATTCAGGTGTAAATTTATAAGAGATATATATATTTTAAAAATTTAAATTTTTTTTTCTTAAAACATAAAATGGGATTTTCTTTTGATTGAGAGTGATGAGCGCAGATGGCAAGCCAGTGGCTTAGACCAAAGGTGACTTAAAACCATGGGTGCATTATTGGATCTGTATAGAGTTAGTGCAATGTTATTAAGATTGGAACACGTGCACAAAGCTCTGAGGGCTGATATTTCACAAGTGCAGGCAATATTCTTTTTTGGATTTCATGTCTGATGGATGAAAGGCCATGGTTTTCTTTTACTGTAAATGGATTTGGTGTTTTTTGTAACTTTGTCCTGCTCTCTGCTTTCTACTGCTCATACTTCGCTTTCAGTCAAACGTCAATATATGCTTCCTGTGCTTCATAAAAAATTTTAACATATACATTGTCATTAAACAAACATTCTTATTTTATAAAAAAAGGAATATAAAAATTAAAAGGATAAAAACATGTAAATCGTTAAAAGGTCATGTCAAAGTTTATTTTTTGAGGTTCTAAATACCTTAAAATCTACTTTATGTTATTTTCTTATGTGTTCATCACTACATTCATATTCATAGGATCAAAAGTGAATATATGCATTATCAGCTGCTTCCCACCAGAGCATATTTGCTTACATTCATATGGGTTGATTAGTGCTTGCATTCATAGGTAAATTGAGTATAGTGCTTTCTTCCTTGTATCATTTTGATTAAAATACTTGTCTGGTCTTTTTTTGTTCTTCATTTTCCAACAAGCAACTTTGATAAAAAATTTTAATAAAAATTAAAATTTTGAAAAAAAAATACTGGTGTCTTTTTGGTGAGAATGCAATAATTTAAAAAAAGCAACATTAAAAATAAGGCTTTTAATTAAATGTTTCTTTCATTTATTTTATTTATTTCAATCATGCTCCTAAGGAAAAATGTATTTTGGTCTCATTTTTTAAATAAATACAAAAACCCAATCATTTTATCCTGCCACCTATTTCTTTTCTTTTATAATTAATTTTAATTAAAGCCTAAATCCTCTTATCTGTTTGTTATCATATTCAATTGGAGCCGTTAGATTGTAATTTGGGGATACTTTTTAGTCATTTGGGGTTGTACCTAGTAGATCAAAGGGCTTGGATTTGGAAGAAAACTCTATGAAGGATTCTTCACACTCAGATAGAGGTGTTTCAAATTGCTTGGGATTTTAATTTTTGCTCAAGGGTTTGGGGAAGTTTTTCTGGGTTCAAGGGAGTTCATTTTCTCAGGAAAATTTACATTTTCTCAAGAAAACTTTAGTCTTGTTACCCAAACTAATATCCAACTTGATACATAACCATCCCAGCCTATTTAGCCCAAGACCAAGCAAAGAACCCATCAAACATGCCAAGTGATAGGTAAAAATCAAACTATTATTACTTACCTAGTTATCTTATTAATTCTTTTATTTGTGCTAACCTTTTTAGTTATCATAATGTACAGATAGTGATGGCATCATTTCAACGTAAAAATTTAAGATTCAAAAATTATGGAAACTAAAAGAAGGAAACAAAGTGATTATTGCGTTTGATAGAAATGGCCACCCTATAGGAGATTCAAGAGGCTTATTCTCTAGAGTAATAGGCCAATTGGCTAGGAATAATAAACAATTTCCTTTAAACTTCAAAGATTGGCCAACAGTGCTTGATGACATAAAGAATGAAAGCTTTAATAGAATGGTATAGGAAAACATTTTGTCATTCTATTTTAAAGGTAAATTTATTATTTTACTCAAATTTCTTATTAGATTTAACTTTTATTTGTTTTCCTTTTTCTTTGACAACCTCAATTTCAATCTCCAAATGATGATGAGGGAAGGTATTAGGCTATTAAATCTACTAGCAACAGATGGAGGGACTATAGCGGGAGGCTTTATAACAAAAACTATGATACAAGCCTAACAAAGGAACAAATTGTGGTATCAAATTGCCTAAAAGGTGTTTCTCGTGATCAGTGGATTGGTTTGATAAATATTCGTGATAATGAAAAGCATAAGGTAATAACATTGTTTTATATTATATACCTTATTGTGTATATACTAGTGTAATTTATATAAATTTTTAATTTTCACTTGTGTAGGAAATGTGTAAAAGGAATGCTATTAATAGAAGTAAGCAAATAATCCCACATGTTGGTGGTTCCAAAAGCTTAACAAGGAATGCTATTTCTAAAATTTTTTTTTTTATCTAATAGGAAGTTGAGGTCAGTCATCTTGTTGGTCACAGAGAATTATGGGATGCCACTCACAAAAGGAAATATGGATCTTTTGTTGACAAAGCTACTATTGCAATGGGGGTAAAAATAAAATAAATTCTTATAAAATGATTTAATTGAAAACTCACATATTAAAATGGTTTTGCAGGCTAAAATAAATGAATATTTAAGTCAATAAGATGCCTCCCAAGCTATTATTGTTTCACTTGATAATGCTCTTGGTAAGGTGTTGGACAAGGAGCACTCTGGTTGAGTTAGTGGTCTAGGCTCTAGCCCTAGTCCTTCTTCAACATTTGGATGTGCTACTTGATGCTTAAATGGAATGAGATATTATAATTCAATTGGCTCAAATTCCCAGCTGCAAGAGGAGGTTAATACTTTTAAATCTCAACTAAGCACTTTGTAGAATTTTTTAAAGCATTATATCCAAGAAAAAGAAAGGGTAGTACCTTCAGTAGTTTGCACTACATTTGGTGTTTCTCCATAAGCATGATACAAATTATTATTGTTAATTTTATGTAAATTATAATGTTTTAAATAATTTTGTATTTTCTATATACAACATGTTGAATATTTATTAAATTAAAGTCACTTATAAATCTGGCTAATTCAACTCCCTTGTGAGTTTGAGGTAATTTTGCTTAAAAAAACTTAATTTTGTGTGTTTTATTTATATTATTAAATTAAATTGAATACTAGGTTTTTGTTTTGGGTTTAATCTTTGTAAGTAATGTGAAACTTTGTGTTTGGGATAAATTTGTTCTTTGTTGAATTCAAATAGAATATTTTGAAAATTAATAGTGCAATCTTGTGGCTAGTTTTGATGCACATTTTTGATAAAGGGAATAGTTAGGGTTGTTGCCTCTTCCTCCAAGAAATTTTACATAGTATCTATCTCTCCTTTATATTCCTCTAATTCCAAATTTTACTTCAAATTATTAGTTAGGCCCTTACACACACATTATAAAATTATTAAATTTTGATTACCCACTAATTCATATGATAATGATAAGATTTGAAATTTAATAATACAACAAACTGTATTTTGCATCTTATTGTGTGTGCATGATTTATCCTTTTTAGGCGTAGCTATTGTTGAATTCAGTATATGCTTTTCCTGTAATTTTTCCTACAATTAATTGTTGAATCTTTAGTATGGTGAAATAGATGAAACAACCTTTGTTTTCCCATTATCTATGTTGTTCATTATGTGTTTCTCTTTGCATGCTTAAATCTTTTGGAGAATAAGAAATGGTGTCTGAAAAGCTATTATTATTGTTTTGATTTTTTTAGTACCTTTTTTATTGATTGATTTTGAAATCAAACATTATTTTGTTTAATTTTATTTTTCTTATTGTGTTTCTGATTATTGGGGTGTCTTTACGATGTCTTTGTGCAACCCTTTGTTCGTATATTCAAAAAGCAAAATTCTTTTTATAATTTTCCACTAGGTGTTTGCATAATATTCATTGAGATGTTAATTTTCCTTATTTTATAGTTGCAAGATGTATGCAGACTTGAGCCACAATGAATAGACATCCACCATCAAGACTTTGGTGATACGCGTAGGACCAGCCAAGGCACAATACGAATGAGCTTAAGTTTGCTACATGCCTAAATATTTATTCTCACTTGTTGCATACCCAAATATTTATTCATTCAGTTTGCCATATGATGCCATAGAAATAGAAATAAATCATATATTAAAGCATGCTTTAACTATAACATTATTTAGTTTCATATTGTTCTTTTCTGCTACATGCCCAAATATATATGCTGTAACATTTATGATTATGTTCACCACTTTTTGATATGTAACAAAATATTATTTTAGCTTTAAAGGGAATGGGTAGGAATATTATTTTTAGCCAAGTAACTAATTGAGTTTACGTTTATTATTTTCTGCCAAGTGACAAGGCAGGTGAATATAATCAAGACTCATATAATGCTAATGCCCATGGTGAGGATTTTGTGAGTGCTCAAAGTAATGACTTTGATGATATAATTAGTTTAGATAATATCTAGCATTGTTAAGAGCTTTGTTCTATTTTGCACATGACAAATGACAAATGGGAATATAATTAAGACGTTGATTTTGATGATGCATGGCTAGTTTAGAAAATATCTACCTTAATTTGTTGTTCTATTTTGTGAATGAACATGACAAAACTTGTATAGATTATAACTTATGTCAATGAAATTGAATGATATTAGATTCTTGCCTAATTATATGATTTATTTAATTTTGAATTATATAATTTATATTTTTTTAAAATTTTTATCATTGAAAGTAGGGAAGAAGAATTAAATTAAAACAAAGGAAATAAATATTAAGAAGAAAAATTAAAATAAAAAATATATAGTTTTGTGACACTTAAAACCCCTACTAATTTGATAATAAAATTTTTTAAAATAGTAACATGTTGTGACGGTAAAGCCCCAACTAAGTCAAAAATCAAAATTTTTAAATATATTAGTGATGGTTAAAACCCTTACTATTTTAGTGACAGTTATAGCCCTTGTAACAATGAAACTGACAACCATCATAAAATTTTAAGTTTGTGATGGTTATGCCGGTAGTTAATTGGAACCATTACAAAAATGTATTGCAGCGGCGACCACTTCTATGATGGTCAATTGAGCCACCGCAGTGAAATTTATAGGGGTTGAAACCATCACAATATTAATAATATGACCTTTACAAATATAGTGAATTTTTTGTAGTGCTATTTGCCCTTATTCTTGACTATATAAAGAATATTCGAGTTATTAAATAATTAATTGTAAAATTTTGTTTTAATTTAGCAATTTACTGTTTTGTTCACTAAAAGCCTTTGGAAAAAAAAAGATGTTCTTTAAGACTATTATTAATTGACACATGAAAATTTTATTTATTGTATTCTAGATAAATTATAGCTTTGGTATTAAATGTTTGGTATAGATAAATATATATATATATAGGTGATTTGATATTTTATAATTGTTTTAAAATGCTCAAATATCTTTTAATTTAACTATAAAATAAGCATTGTGGTTACATTATGAAATGATTTGCAATTGGGTTTAATTACTATTATTGAGACCCTATTTAATTGGATTTACAAATTGACAAAAGCATAGTTAATGTTTAACTGTCATTATACTAGGTAATTACCACATATTTTAAGTATGTCTAAATTAAGTGACTATGGTATATTAATGTGTCTTAATTTAATAAAGTAAACCTTATTAAATATATATATATATATATATAAATGGTAACTTTCTCCCTTACCCGAAACCCACTTTGGGCAATGCCCTATTCTTCTTCTAAACAAAACCCCCAATTGAGCCTTCTTCGATCACTAAAGCTAGCAATGATGGAGAGCTTGTTGCTTTCCTTCCAATAGGAGTAGCAATGTGGCAAGAAAATCCTAGAGTATTCTAGAAATCTTTATTGTTGTTGAGCCTCCATTTATATTGAAGGGTCGTCTACATCTTTCTTTTTTACTGGCCACCATCTCACCACTACCTCTCATTGCTTTTCCTTTCTTGATGGCAATCACAGCTATCCAAGGCATGAAGCTACTCTTTGGATTGGAGCTACTAAGTAGGGACTTCAACTTTCAACCGAAACCTTAGCTCCTTCTTTCCTTTGTGTTTGTCAATTACCTCAGCCCAACTTTTACTTAAGGTAGAACCTAATTCCTCTATGCTTCCATTTCATCTGGATTTTGTAGCCATGCAGCTAACTGATTGTAAAACAACAATTTCCCTTCTTTTTTCTTCCTTTTAACAGGTAAAATTTGCCTACTTATTTGCAACACATTGTATTACAGATAGTTCAAATTTCTTCTATAATGTTGGCTATAAGATTTAGGGGATTCAAAAATAGTTTTTGAGCAAAAAATTTGAGGGAAATTTTCAACTACTAGGAGGATATGGAATTAGGATTTAGTGTTTAATTATGTTAATGGGTCAGTGGGTAGATTATTTTTCCTTGTGTTTATGAATGAGGGCTAAGTTTTGATTTCCTTTGGCAATAGAACTATGAAATTTCTATTTGTGGTAATTGCTAAAAACAACTGTGAATGATATTGTTAGTAGCATATAAACTATGCCTTGGCTAGCCCAATCACGCAAATCTATTTAAATGGGAATTAGACATTAATGGTTACGTAATTGGTTACATGAACTTAGTGCTAAGTTATGGTTAAGTCATCTTGAGAAAATTGATATTATTCTAAAGTTTGTGTGTTATTGCTGATTGGAGAAATATAGAGTGTCTTAGAGAATCTCTTAAGGCAATGTCGAGGCATTCTAGTGTCTTCCTAGTCATAGGTAAGTATGGGAAGAATTACTAGCTATTTTGAGGATGGAAAGTTTTGGTTAAATAAGTAGGTAAGAATTTCAGATTTGGCAAATACTGCTTGTTTGGGGAAAATCATTTTTGGCCAGAAAACTTAAAGTAAGGTGAGTGAGACAATTTTGTTCTCTACTTAAGGTTGTGTTATACCTTGATTAATTTTGTATTTATGTCACATTTTGCATTTCTCTAATGATTTTAACTAACTTGTTAGCCTTAGAGGTTGTTAGATTAGGATACTCTAAGCCATACATTGGTTTTGAATGTTGTAAAAGTAAATTTTAACTAACAATATGTTTTAGTGTATTTGAATTTATTTTTTAGGTATTTAATTCAAGAATGGTGAAGAAATTCAAGATTAGTGTTTTAAGATTTTTTATTTTAATAGGATTCTATGTAAATAAACT
>JANHAO010005596.1:0-22407 GCA_026873985.1 Saraca asoca | reverse complement strand
TGTTATATCAGACAACCTTAAACAATCCTACAAATCAACTTTTTCAAAATAATATAGACAAGAACTAGCATTTCATTTTTTATAGTTAGTGGTGAGAGAACGTTAGAAATGGATACCGGTTGATGAGTTGCTCTCTTGGCCACCAATTCATGCTCTGCCTCTTGCTTCTTCTTTGCAGTGTACTCTACAACAGTCTCACCAGCTTGAGCAGCCAAACCTTTAGCAGCACCTAATGACTTGGCCGCAATCTCCGTGGCCTTATGACCCGCATACCCAGCCGCTCCCTGAACAGCATGAGCCGCAGCCTTGGTTCCCTCCACCGTCTTCTCCACCGAATAATGCGCCGCCGCCCATCCCGCCGCCGTGGCCTTGTCCTTCAAATCCGCAGCCACCTTGCCAGCCTTACCAGCAGCACTCTTGCCGGTTTCCATAGTGACATCCTTGGCTTGCCCAGCTTTCTCTCCGATATAAGAAGCAGTGGTACTGCCGGTGGATTTCGCCATCTCTTTTGTTTTAACGGTGTAATCTTTGGCTTTCTCGGCCACCGGGAAAGTATGATCCACGGCAGTCTTGGCTGCACTAGAAATGGTTTCCTTTGCCGGAATATAACCTTTCTGGCCTTTCTCCTTTGTGGCATTTTTTGCTTGGGCCGCCATGTCCTTTCCTTGTAAAGCTTTTTCCATTGCAATGTACCTTTCCCGCACTCCTTTCTCTTCCTGAGTTCCTTTTCCTGTTCCTTAGTCTCTGCTTTCTCTCTCACTTCCTCTTTCTTTCTGCTGTGTGGTTAAACCTTCTGTTTCAGCTCTGCTTACTGTAACTCTTCCTTTCTCTTCGCCAGCTCTTTCTCTGTAATCCATTCTTCCTCCTCTCTCCTCGCCACCTTCTAATCCTGACACTAATCTGTTTCGAGCTTCGAATCCAGCTCCACTCCTGTTTCTAGAAGCTTCCTCGGAAACACTCTCTCCTTCAGTTTCCGTATAGAACTTTCCCACACCCGAAGGCGCATGAACACCATCAGTGCAGCCGCCTCTGTCACGGCGTTTCGTTTCTCTTCTAACTTCATCATCTTTACTCCCAGCTACGTTGGCTGTTCTTCCTGAATCGGCATCGGACTTCCTCTCTTTCTCTATATCATCAAGACACTGAAAGTGAGTTCCCAATTCATGGGTCTCTCTTGTTTTGCCGGGTCCGCCGATGGCTTTGCCGGCGTGTTCTTTTCTATGTTCGCCGCCCTGTAACTCATCGATACTGCCATGAAGAGGAGAAGTAGCAGCGGAGTCTTTTTCCTGCTCTGCCAGTTGCTCGAAGTGGGTTGTCATCTTCAGAACTTTATCTTTCTTAACGTGTATCTCTCTCTCGGTCGTGGTGTTCTCCATGCGAGACATTTGCTGTGAAGCCATTGCTTTATCTTTTCTCCAAAAGTCAAAAGAGTGCTTTTCTCTGCGGTAATTGCTCGGTGTTTGATGAACTAAACAAAGTAAAGATGGGAGAGATTATAATGGGAGAGGCATGGCGGTTACAAGGGGTGGTGACTGGTGATGGATTAGTTTGCATGGAACAGGACATGTGCAGTGAATAGAGCAACGTGCGAGGGTTTTGGAACCAATTAAGGGTGACTCAGCCAGTGTGTATGGAAGGCTTTATTACCACTGACACGTGGCAACTGGTCAGAATGCCATGTGTGACTACGCCAAGGCTTCAGGACGACAAGTTTTTATACTTTTCGACTTCCTTCTTCTAAGACAATGGTAAATTTTTTAATTTTCAACTAGAAAATCAAATTTTTAATATGCATGAATTCTAAAACCTAAGGGATGGACGATGGATAAGAGAGTTAACATTTGTTATTTGGTTATTGGACAGTGTTATAGTTAAAATATATAAATTCTGACTTCAAAACATGATGAGAAGCGAGAAATTTCTTATATACTTTTGTTATAATATGTATCCTTATTTTTATTTAATAAATAAAGATCAATTATTAATTTTATTGTTTATTTATCAGTTTTATAGAATCTATATACATTAAAATATAATTTTTTCAATTTTCAAGACATTGTAAATTAATAATTGATCTTTATTTATTGGATAAAATAAGAAAATGTCTTATAATTTAATTATACAAAAAAGTTCTCCCAAAAAGTGACTGATGTTGGAGACACTCCTTCGGAATTCTCTTAGGAACACACTTCTCTTTCCGAAGGTGAGGCCTGCCAAAAAATGCAGAACCCATCCTCATGAAAGAATGTGTCCTGAAAATGTCCCCATGTCTCCATATTTTCCTTTAGTTTTAGTGAATAGTTATGCCCTTTTGAGTGAGTTGAAACTTGAAACTCAAGTAGCTACTTGGAGTTAGTTTTAGATTACATCCAATTGCGAGTAAAATTGTGTAAATAATATATCTAAAGATGAAATATTGGAGTTTTAAACTGAATAGTTTCATCTGAATTAAGTGACTGCTAAGCTAGTTTGGTGTTGGTCAAGTTTGTAAGATGAAATCCACACAAGAAAAGAAATTTCATGATGCACTTGATGATTTACAATGAGCCAGCCAACACCTCTTGTTGGTACAAATCAATAATTAAATGTTATTTAATTTGATACAAATGAAGGCAAGTTTCTGCCAGAATAGTCTAAATTTACAATTACAAACATCATCAAACTCTTTTATTGCCCAATAACAAAAAACAAAAGCCAAATGCCAAATCAAATTCTTTTTCCTACAGTAGAAAACAATGGGTTTTCCTTTAACTATTGGATTGAAGCTAATCAAGGAGAGAGTGCAGCATAAAGAAGTTCATTCCAAGTATCAGGAAGTCCAGGAAGACACCAGTGGCTGCAATCTGTGTTCATAACCCCACTGTAGCCTTCAGGATGTGCATCTTTTCTGTACTGTGAGAGTGTAGTTACATCTAGGAAATACACTGGCTTCTTGATCCTGCTCAACACTTTGTTCACAACCACCCACGCCATCGGTGTTCCTGCTGGGTACTTCGATCCGAAGAATGGTTGTGTCTCACTCATGCATGATCTTGCTGGTTGGTTCCAATCTCTCCCCCTATAATCATCTCGTGAGTTTACGTTTAATATATCTTCTTTTAAGTTTTACAAAATTAAGAATACATTTATTATTTTTTTCTAATTAGATTTGGGCTCAAGTAACTTACTCATAATGAACTGGGGAAATTCCCAAGAAGAAGACCTTGGTTTGGGCTGGATTAACATTTATGTTGACCCATCTAGCCCAAGTAGTTAGCCCTTTGTAAAATGCAATGAACCTGTTCATGTCTTTGTACAGCTTGTTACGCTCTTGAATGTAATCCCATCTGCAAAGTCAATTATCAAGATCAAAATTTAGCATTATTCATTAATGGACCAAATTAATCTCGACCGTATAATAAGCTCAAATATTAATCGTACGGTTGGGCGCTTCCGGTGTGGGTCCACCAATGCCACGTGTTGAACACCAATACGTCCATCCCTCTCCAAGCGTCACCGCTCTTAATTGAATCAAGCTTCAAAACTCTTCCTACTTTCTCACGGTCAAGGTCCACTATGTATGGGGTCCGGTATAGAAATAACCGAAGTCCATAGTCCTGAAAATGAAATAGCAAATTATATTTTCGATTTATGATATTTTTAAAATGTCATAAATTATTATTTTTAAATTAGATAAATGACAAGGAATTTAATAGTTAAAATATATAATTACCGTAATTGTTATTTCGTAAACATTAGTATTTTTAGGATTCCTTTAATTTAATAATTTTTCAGACCTTCCCTTTTTTTTTCTCATTTGGTGAATTTTTTTATCATAGCTTACACCTAAAGCAATTTCTAGCCAATTTCCATCATGTTATGACCTTTCTCGTCACAAGGACCCCATGAAAATGGAGACAAAAAATTGAAATTGGTTTTTAAGATAAATTATACTTACCTCCTTTCAGAAGTTATTTAATTACACTTATAACTTTTTATTTTTAAAAATATATATTTACTTCCTCTATTTTTTGTGATAAAGGATGAATGTAAAAGAAAAATAAAAGTTAATATATATATAATTGATTATATTTTTTAAAATAAAAAGATGTAAAAATAATTGGGCAAAAACTTCAAGAAAAAGGAGTGCATATTATAAAGAAGTGGTCCAATTTTTTTGCCACTTTACGGAGTACTGAATCTATAAAGGAGAAGTTGTGAAAGCTGAGAGAATTGGGTCTGAATCATACCACAAGTGGTCCATTCAAGTGATTAAGTACTAATTATTATCATCATTTACAAGTTACAATGAAGGTTATATATCATAGACAAACAAAATAAAGCAGATATTCACTCAGATTTTCTCCGAGAAAGAGATGAATGAAAAAAAGGCACATATCAATCATTACAGTAGCAGAAAGCCAGAAACAGTTTGTAAAAAGAAATGAAAAAACAAATTTGAGCTTTCTTTTGATTAAATTTTGGTAATAATCTATGTTTTACTCATGATTTAGTTACCACTAATGATGTTATTTGGACTCTTACCCAATATACCAAACAGCAGTAAAAAAGAAAACTAGTTGTCTAACACTAATCATTACTAATTGCGACATTCGTTTAACAAAGTTTCCTTATAAAGCAACTGGGTTTGACAATTGAAACACATTCAAAATAAATATAATGTGGTTTCTATGTAAAAGCAAATAAAAAGAAAATAAATGGTTGTAAAACACAGGTAGTTCAAAAATAATGGGAAAATTTTGCAGCAAAAAATAAAAAAAATTAAAATTTTTTGCCCATTCCCTTTGGCTTCATATCTTTCTTTTGCATTCTTCAAAACCAAAAAAATAATGTGTGCACATCTGAAAGTGGCAGCAAAGAGTAACAGTTTTTTGTAAATAATGTAAAGGAAAAGACAGAAACATTTAATATCTCTTAAATAGCAATCAGACAATGTTCCCTGCAAAAGAAAAAGCCCCCCACCAATCACGTCTCATCTTTTACAATAAATATTCAAAAATATAAACAATCCAGCGTATTGATTATAGAACCCAAAAACTTTGAAATAAGTTGGTTGCAGCAGTCAGATGTGAACAGTGAACTTCAGATTTTCTAGTCCGAACGTGGAAAAAGATTTCAAAGCTACAAAGTTTCCTCTACGATCCAGAGAGAAAGCAACAGCAACACTATAATCATTTTGCTGAACTATTATTAATCATAGCACAAGTTTGAAAAGGATGAGAAAATGAAGCAAGAAATTCAAAATCCCACCTCGAATGTAATTAAAGAAAGAGCGTCTTTCTGTATGAATGTGGTCCTGGTGTTTGGAACCCAAGAGTGAAGCATACAAGCCAGTGAATTAAACTGGTTTAAGCTCAATGAATCACCCACAAACATAATCTTCTTCCCTCTGTATTTCTGCAGAAATTTAAATGAATTGAATCTGAAAAAAGACAGGAAATTTTCACACTCAGTTAAGAACAAGTACTGAAAAGCCTGAGAAACTGAGAAAAATGTCGACTGGTAAACTGTAAAAACGAAGTACCTGGGTAAGGGACAGGAAAATGGCTGCCACCGAAATTTCTCGTACAATTTATCTGGTCGACCGTACTTTTGGCAGTTAAACTGTGGATCTATGAAGGGACATGTTGAAGGATTGTAGAGAGGATACGAAGCGTCGTAGACCCATTTTCCACGGAACCAATTACACTTCCTGGCTGCTGCAAGCTTCCTGGAAGTGACGGAAATGGTTGAATTACTGCGGAAATCGAAATCATCTGCTCTTGTTTGGTGTGAAAACAGAAACAGAGCAAAGCACAAAGCTTTTATTAGGAAACCCATTATTTTTTTCTTGGGTTTCGAATCCCAGAACCAGAATTTGGTTGAAGGAGGAAAAGGAACGAGGAGTGGAGAAAAAGTTGTCCGGAACAAGAGCTTATAATGTTTATGTGACTGTGGGCGTGTCTGGTTGGTAGAGAGAGAGAGAGAGAAGAAATTTAGAGAGAGAGAGAGAGGGGGGGGGAGTTCCACATGGGAAGGGAAACAGAGTACCATTTTAAATCTGAATGCAGAAGCAGTGAAAAGTTGAAACAGTGGATATGGATTCTTTTAACAGTGGCATGTGGGGTTGGATCTTAGCCATGCTTTGAAAATTCTTGGAATCATGATCATATTGAGGTGATTTAAAAAATAATGGCAACATTTTCTTTCACAAAGAAAAAGGTGGAATTTAAAATTGCTTTCTAATTAAAGTGATTTTCTGTTTACCAAGAACTCTCTTCCTATATTTTGAATAGTTTTATCACCTTGTCACTCGTGCGATGCTTCACTTGCGCTTCTTCAAATGGAAATGGCATCCTCCTTCAATTAACTATGTTATTGATGATCTTATCGTGTGCCTCTCTTAAAAATATTTACTTTAAATAAAAATAAACACAATATTATTTTATATAAAAAAATTAAATCTTAATTTTTAATAAGTTATAAATCCATAATTTACTTTTATTTTTTAAATTACATCAGACAATTTAAAAGAACTAATTATTAAGTGCAGGGAAGTAGAGCATGAATCCCATGCAAATGCATGGGAGGAGCATTAGATATTGGGAGGGACACTCCGCACCCTCATAATTAAATCCATATATGGAGTCACGCATTTATTGAGCTTGCACTATACATTATTTCACAAGGTTTTTGTGGCTTCTAATATTTCGTTCTTTTAATTGGTAGTGTCTTTATGCATGAAAAACTAAGTGGACTGGACAAATACCATCATAATAAAAGAAATAACAAAGGAAGAAAAAAATGTTATAAAAATAAATTTTTGAATGGTTAAATCATAAATGATTAAAGATTTTCATAATAAGATTATAACTTTTAAATATATAATTTTTTTAATAATATAAAATAAAAATCTTTAAATTTTCGTGTTCCTCCAAAGCATCCATTAACAATGCGCAATGGCCTATTATCAATTATGAGCTTCAATTATTGGTTGAGTTGTGATTATAAATTAGCAGGTTGTTCCATAATTTGTAGTAGATGTGCATTTTCTTTTTCTTTCGTACAAGCCACTCCAATGTCCAATACTATGATTGGAATTACTTTTCCCTTCTAGTGTGTTGTGATTTTACTTTGATACAAGAGTATTTCAATTTCCCTTTATTTGCAAGTTAAGCTTAATTTTTTTATTAATTCCATTGTACCATTTTCCTTATACAAAATTGAATAAAAAAAGATTAAGTCTAAGATTAATGCAAGTCGTTAGTCATAATTATCAATAAGAAATAGGTTTAAATATTCTATATATTATCTCATATTTAAGATTTAAAATTCATTTATGTATAATTTTTATTCATTAAAAATAATTAAGAAATCAATTAAGGAATTAATCAATTTTCATATTATAATAAAAAAATAAACTAAGCCTTTACATTACTTATATTACGGAGAAAATGGCCATCGTTTTACATTTGGAGCCAACGATACAATACAATAAAAAATAAGTGGAGAGAAGATTCCTAGCGGTCAGTGATTGCTGAGGTCAAACAAAGACGGCAACTTCCCTACTCAATGCAGACACCAAGCAAATATATAGTCTCTCTTTGTGAAAGACTTGCATTCTCATATTTATTTCTTTTTTTTTTCGTAAAGTTTTGTCACTTCCAAAATAAAACCAAGATAGGATTTCTTACCATGATAGGATAATTTGGTCAATTTTATTTGTTTATGCACCTCATACCAAACACGCCACGTGTTTCTTTTAGGATTTATCCTTTTATTCAAGGACGATAATAAACACGCAATCTATTGTTCAAGTTAGACTCACGTCATGTCACATTGATTATAATTAATCATAAGTTTTTTTTTAAGATAAATATTATGAAACACGAATAAATATTGTAAAAATAATAATTGGTTTCGATTATAAAAAAAATAAAAAGAAAAACATAGTTATGGATTTTTCCACTAATTATTGGCGTCCTGATTCATGGTAGAGAGAAAATTAGAATAACAAAAAATAAGAAATAAAATCCATAATTTATGCCTAAAAGTAATCCTGGCTTCTCCCTCTGTTACCAAATGAGAAGGGTGTTGGAACTCACTGGTTACTGTTGGAATAGAGTTTATAAGGCAATTTTGTGGAGATGAAGACAATTTTGCTTTTTTCCTTTCCACACATTTTATGTCAAATATTATTAGAGGGAAAACGAATTTTTAACAAGTAATTTCTTGATTAAGTCCCATGCCACATCAACCCTTTTTCCTCTTTTTCATTTTTTTTTTTGTTTTCAACTTATCATCGTTAAGCACATGTCTGAAAATTTTCATGTCAAGAATAAAGAATGGATAATAAATAAAAATGAAATAGATGTTGGCTCATATTTTAGCGTGAAAGTTTGTTTTGCTTTCTTAGCCCCTCTTCATTTTTCACCGAAACATCTTCCATATACCACCACCGATCATATGGACATATATTTATAATATTATATATTAATTTTTTAATTATAAAATATATATGATATGAAAATTTTTTATTTAATATAAATAAATAAGATTTTTATATAAAAATATCATCTAGTAAAATAAATGAAGTCGTAACAATTAAATTTAGGTAAAAAAAGCTAAAGACAAAAGTAAGGGGTCAAAATATATTAATTGCAAGTGGCAAGTAGGGATATGGTTTGTGACCCACTTATCTTGTTCCATTGAACCTTAAAGAAGCACAAGTCCAAACCTTTGTTCTCAAGTTCCCGTCAGGCCTTAAAAGAGGAATTTCATAAAGTCAAACCGTGAGTTGTCAGTCACCGCCAGCCATAAAAAATTACGACGTTTGGTATTTTCTTAAAAGTATTATTTTAATTAATTAACTTTAAAATATGCATAGATATGGATAAATAGTTTTTTTTTTTTGCAACAAATTAAAATAATTGAAGCAGACACCTGTTTTTGCATGACAATTCATTGGCTAATGCGGAGCCAAAAGGGCAATATTATTCTGGAAATTGTTGATCCACATATATCGCAACTTCTGTCGAGAATTTGTATCATAATTGGCTATTGGCGAGGTCATCAAATGTAACAGATTCTTCTATTACTTAAAAAATGTCACATTAACATTCATATTCACGTGCAGAAGAAAATACAATTCATATATTGAGGAAAAGACATGTAATATTCATATCAGCGTCAACATTTTTTAATCACATTAATTGATTTAGAAATGAGTGTGAGTGTGTAACTTGGTGGAGGTTGCTTCTTCCGTTAAAATTTAAAATTCTCTTTGGGTATGGGAATTTATAATCATTTTTAATTTTAAATGATTTGGCGTCGATTTTCTCCCATGTCTCATTTAAGTTTTTTAAATTAAATAATGTTAATGATATTTAGGAATCATTTTGATTTATATAGAAAATAAATTTTTAAAGGAAGTTAAAATTTTCAACAAATAAGTTTTTGCATAAACTTTTTGAAAAATATTAAAAAAAAAATTTATTGATATCAAAGGAGCAAACTTTTCAAAAAGTAAGTTGTAATGTAATGTTTTATTTAACTATAATTTTTTAAAAAAATATTATTAAAATAATTAAAATATTTTATAAAAATTATATTCTTTTATTAAGATATTAAATATATTTTTAAAATAATATATTTATCATTAATTAAATTTTATAAGGATAATTTTATATCTTTTATTTCGTTAAAAATATAAAACAAGATACAAAAAGTATAATTTATCTAAGAAATTAAATAAATAATTTTTCATATTTTATGAGAAATAAAATTTTTAAAAAAATATAACTTTTTTATTTCTTAGATTAATGATTAATCAAATAATTTAAATATTTATTACTTTTTAAAAAATTATAGTTTCTATAAAAAAATTTTACGAATAAATCGATCCGTTAATGTAAATGAATGCAAATAAAACATGGAAGTACTAACCTGAAGCTACTCTTTTACTTATTTAGCTTTTGCTTTGGGATGATGAAAATGGAAGCATAGAATGGGATAAATAAAGCTCAGGACTTGAACTTAAAAAGTGCGAAGTCCGTGGCTTGCAAGTTTCAATTTCCATTTTCCATGATTTGAGACTAAAATTAATATTTTAAAAATCATAAATTATGAGGATTAGCTATAAATATGTTTATACCTTCAAATCAAGTTTAAGTATCAATGAAGCAATATGCATCATGCACTGTTTGAATTTGACTCATACACTTTCAGTCCTCATGTCTTCAACATTAGTCCTTCTTAATATAAGGCTATATAAAATAATTTAATGAAATTGTATTCTCAAAATATTTTAATGTGTACGTGAAAAAATTTCTTGCACCACAAAAAGAAAATGACACAAAAATTTGAATGTGTAATTTTAAATTTTCAACTAAAAAGCCCACATGTTTCTATTTTTTTTTTTTTGTGTCACCCTCTCTTTATAGAGTATAAATCTTTCTTATTTATTGAACGTATTATATTTTTTTCTTAATTAATTCTTTTGTCTATTATGTTATTATTGTTTTAAAAGAGATATAAATATAAATTTTTTAATTATAGTTGAACTTAGACCTAAAATTATGTGCAAGCATCCACGATCTAGCCTGTGTCTATATTTTTATTAAACTAACACTAAAATAATTAATTAGAAAAATAGACTATCAAAATCCTAATTTTATACGTAAAATACTTCATAACAATAATCGATCATTTTAAAATATAATTTACTTATGTTCAGATTTGATAATGAAATAGTGGTGTGACTTAAAGGGTGAATTATGAAAAAAAGGGAAATGTTCTTTTATTGGTTGAATGACATAAGAAGTAAATTATTATGGGAAAATTGAATTTTTTAAATAATAAATTTTTTTAACAACTTTTTGAAAAATATTTATAGTTATTTAATTGATTATAAAAATTTCACAGAAAAAAAATTTACTTAAAAAGAAAATAAGCAAGTAATTTTTTATATTTTATTAGAATTTAATAATAAAATAAAATTTTCTTAAAAGATTTTTTTTATTTTATTAATAATTAATTAATTAATTAATATATTTAATAAAATATCATACTTTTCTGTGCAACTGTATCGATCAAATCAAGTCCTGGTTCAGGGGAAAGGACAAGATCATATATATATATATATATATATATTTGATGATCTCAGAAACAGCATCATGTGCCAGTTCTCTCCATCCTCGTCCGACAGAAGCAAAAGCAAAAGCAAAAGTAAAAGGGACGACCGACGTAAAGCAAAACAAGTGTCACGTTTCAAAGTTGTGGAACACAACACACAATAAGATCCATGGAAAAATACATTATATTTGTACGTAAGATGGCTCTTATTTTAATTTATTTATTTATTATTTAAAGTATTGGATTAATCTTTTATTTGTATAGTTAATATTTTATTTATTTATGTTAATATTTTGTTTTAATTTGATAGATTTTATTATATATTAATCATATATTTTTTAATTAATCCTAAATTAATCATGATCTTATTTCATTATTTTTAATTCTCTCTTTCGTATAAATTCCAACTCTAAAAAAAATTTATCTTTAAATTTTTGTAAAATTTATTTGATTTTAGATTAAAAAATTAAAAATGATAAAATTGTAATTAAAGTCATATTAAGCCTAACTAATAAATATATAATTGATATATAATAAAATTTATTAAATTTAAAAAATGACTAAATAAAACATTAATGATAGGAATAACAGATAAATTTTTTATTGTGATTTTAAATTAGAGTTAAATAAATTAAAACTCGAGGATAAAATGTATGGATAAGTCTATTTTTTTTCCTATGAATTATTGGCTGTAATTATGCTGGAAGCCAGTACTGTTGTATTAAACGACAAAGACTTGACCCAAATTAAAACCATTTGATTATTTTTTTTTGTGGACGTGTGTGACTTTGTTTTCTTTTATTTTGTTGGATAATTCAAAGAGACTTCAATTATTTAAAAATTTAAATATTTTTAATGTCAAATTATTTTTATATTAAAATGTATATTTTTACTTAATTTATTTTAATATTTAAAAAAATAATTTTATTATAAAATCATGTAACCTCTTAATCAGATTAAACTCTCACAAAATTAATTTATTTTATAATTTATCGTTTCAGTCAGTCACTTCTTCGCTCTTCTGCATATCTTGTTAAACCCAATACTTGGTTTAATGGCGAATTTACTCTCTCTCTCTCTCTCTCTCTCTATATATATATATATATATATATATATGTATATTTTAAAAAAAAGGTGATTTTAGTACTAAAAAGCATCCCTAGCCACAAGGTTTTTAGGTTTATTGGAAATTTTACTCTCTCTCTCTCTCTCTCTCTGTTTATTTATTTTTTAAAAAAGTGATTTTAATTGTGAAATTTATTACAATTTTAAAAATCAGAGGAATAAAAAATACAATATTAGTCTTTTGAAGTAATTCAATTGATGAAATTTGTTATCTTTAACTACTTATATTTTAAATTTAAATATTATTGTTGGTGATTTAAATTAATTAAATGATATATAAGTATTAATATAAGTCTTCAAAGAGGTGAATTACATGTTCTAATCAGGGATGATAAAAATTATCCAGATCCAATTGGTCTTGCTTGAACTAATGGATATTTATTCAATGAGTTAAGTCGAAATTGGATCCACTACTTAATAATTTAAATTTAAGTTTAACTATTAAATATTTAATAAATTCAGAATCTTTTTAGATATCATATTAGATCCATTAGGATAACATATTTTATAATAAATTAATTCTTATTAATAAGAAAAAAATTATTTTATATTTTTCTTTTTACAATTAGAAAAAATTTACGATTATACTTTTTAAGTTCAAACGGGTCCAAAACATGTTTTATCAGTCTTTAAGTCAGGTCTTGTTAGATCTTTAACAAGTTTAGATCTCATACATGTTTAAAATAATGGATTCTGACCAGGTCTGATTTGAACATGTCTACCTAAATTTGATCCATTACCATCCCTAGTTTTAGCCTTACAATGAAATAATCTATTGTACTTTTAAATGTTTTTTTTTAAATTACATTGTTAATTGTATTTTTTTAATAATATGAACACTAAAATTACAATTAAACTATTTTTAATAAATTTTGGAGTTTAATATTTATGAAAACTTAAGTACATATTTGGAAGTGTTTTCAAGTGTTTTTGTTTTATTATTTTTTAAAAATAATTTTAAAAATAATTTTTTTAGAATAAATGAATAAAAACTTATTTTGATGTAAATTTTAAAAATAAATATTTTTCTTATTTTTGAAGAAAATTAAAATACATTTAGTATTATTTATAACTTTATCATTAATGAAAATATGTGTTTTCCTTATTTTTGACAAAATTTGAAAACAGTTTTACACAAAAATAAGAAAAACACTCAAATAATATTTTCTAAAAATTATTTTTTTAGTTACATATTTATAAAATAGTTTTTTAAAAATAACTTCTGAAAATAGTTTGTCAAACAATTTTTTTTTTGTTTTTATAGAAAAAAATAAAAAAAATTCTAAAATAAAAAAATTGCCAAACAGGCCCTAAATTAACACGTTATTTTAGACCGTATACTTAGAAGTCTTAAAGCAAAGACCGCAAACTATTTATTGGATGGTTGAAGAAGGGTCTACTTGTATTTAAAAGGGTCCAAATGTATAAACAAATTAGTGAAAAGGAAAGAGGTAGGAAGCTAATTAGCTGTCATTTATTGTATTGCAATAACCCTTACACAAAGCTTATCCTTGAATGTAAGGCCTTTTCTGAATGATTGACTTCTATTCCCTTCTGACTTGTCTTCTTGTATTAGGAATCGCAATAATTCAGCAACTTAATGAGAGTTATGCTTCTAAATTGCGACACGGAATCATATGTTAAAACTTTTTATAATTTTATTTTATAGCCATCCTACTTCTTTTATATATTTAAAAGAAAAATAAATTCAACTCCTTTAAATTATAAAAAATTATTCTGATCTTTCCTTTATTTTAAAATTTTATATTTTATCTCAATTAAATATATTTCTTAAAAATTTAACAAAATATTCATTAAATATTTATTTATTAAGTCAAAATTAAAATTTTTAAAAAATAATATTTAATTCCTATATTGTTTCTAAAATCAAAAGTAACTTTGTATCCTAATAAAAAACTAAACTTTTTACAAAACGTTATAAAAATTTAACGTAAAATATTTGTAACTTTATGTGTGTGTTTTTCTTCTTTCTATCATTTAAGCAAAAAAAAATTATTGGAGAACAAAAATCAGCTTTTGTTAAAAGAAATCAATAGTTAAGAAGAAATTTCAATTCTTCAATTTTTTTTCTTCTTAAATTATTGTATTATATTTGTCATATTTAAACTAAAATTTTTGCATTACCACACACATTTCTTATATTTGTTCATGATTTTTTTTACTTATCTATTAAAATTTTAATTCTTTTTATTTATTTATTAGGCGTGAGCAAGAATTTTTATGATTTTTAAGTCATAATTTCAGTTTTCTTTTTTGTTAATTTTCATGTATGAATGCAATTTTTGGAGGTTTATTTTATTATACAAGCTCAAAATTTTTGTATATATCAAAACTTTTTTTTCTTGTATTTTTCTTATGTTATAATATTATGTGAAGATAAAATTACTATTATTGTAAAAAATTTTACTCTCAAATACCTCTTTTGATTAAAAAAAATGTTAAAAATGAGATTTTCATGCAAGAGGTGTTTTTTACATTAATTGATTAAATAATATCATTGATCAACGAGAAGCACTATTTAATAGAAAACTAATAAAAAAATTTAAAATGGATATATGTGTATCTTGTTACATAATTAGATGAAAAGTCAGTGTTAGAAGATAAGTATAATTTTTATATAGCTTAAAAATATTACTGGTTTTTTTTAATCATCACATAATTTTAATCATAATTTAAGGCTGATTTAAGGCCAAACGGCATCCTTACATGATGGGTTCTTTCACGGATTTCGCTTTCCATATGCATAGCGCGGTCCAATGGCAAATAAACATCGAATTTTAACAATAATGTTATAACTTAGGAATAGTCACGACAGCAACGCAGGGACCCCATATGTGTTGAGTTATTTCAAGGGTATTTATTCTTAATCAGTGTCCTCAAAAATTTTAAAAGAATTATTTAATGTTGTTAATAACATAAAATTTTAATTTATGTATTTTATTTTAATTTATTTTTAATTTAACATAAAATTTTAAGAATGAATTCAATAAAAATAAATAAAATTTTAAAAATTTTATATTTCTAAAACCATTAAATAAAAAAATGCCTTGTTTTAATGGGTGACAACGATGCAAAATCCATGCTAAGTTTGGTTGCGATATGTTTTAACGGAATAATAGTTGGATCAAGAAACATGGAGAAAGATTAAGGGCTGTTTGGAAAACAGTTTTTTTATTTTTAAAAATATTTTTTTTATTTTTTTTCTATAAAAATAAAAAAATCTGTTTAACAATCTATTTTTAAAAATTATTTTATAAATTATAACTAAAAAATAATTTTCAGAAAACAGTAATATGATATTTTTTTTTATTTTTGTATATAATTTTTTTTAATTTTTTTTTAAAAATAAAAAAATACATATTTTTATTAATGACAAAGTTATAAATAATATTAAATATATTTTTTTCATCTTCAAAAATAAAAAAAATACTTATTTTCAAAATTTATATCCAAATAAATTTTTTATTTTTTATTCTAAAAACAGTAAAAATTATTTTTAAAAAATTATTTTAAAAAATAATAAAATAAAAATACTTCAAAACACTTCCAAATAAGTCACTGTTTATTTATTCAAGAGTATGACACATGCCACCATCAATCAGAGTGGGACAACCCTGTCATTGTGCCATATGCCTGAGGTCACATTAATAATCTACTAATTGTAGTTATTAATGCTAAAGCTTTTATTATAAATATATTTTTCAGTGATATAGGTCTCAGTCTTTTCTTTTCTTTTTCAATATTTCGTTTGGAATCAATTATTTTAGAATTGACTTCATTTTATTTTGATAAAATTTATTTCATTTATAGATAACTTTTATTATTTGAAAATTATATCATAAATAATAATTTTAATTTATTTATAAATAATTTTTTTATTTTAATATATATTAAAAAATACATAAAACTTAAATAAAAAATAGAATTTGATAATATCATGATAAATAAAATATTAAAATAAAGATGAAATATATGATATAACATATATTTTAAGTAAAATGGAATGAATTCTAATAAAATATTTAATAAATTTGATGAATTTTATAATAATACAAATATAATTAAAATAAAAATAGTAAGTAAAATGAACTGAAACAAATCCTTTTTAGCTTAAATGTCAACACCATTTAAAAGAGAAATTCATTTAAAAATGAAGTAAAATTTTGTTTTTAATCATTCCAAATAAAAGGTTAAAATATAAAAATATGGCTTGAGTAACCATGGATTGTACTTAAACTAGGTAATTATGAATATACCAAGGTTTTTTGCTTTTACACGTTTGAAAAAGAAATACACACAGATACATTTTAGCAGTTTTTGATTAAGAAAGTTATAACTTCCTACAAGTTTTGTAAGTTTTATTGCAATTTTTTAAAAAATATATATATAAGAATTTGTGTTACAATGCAAAATCTTTTTAAAATATATGTTGCATAATTCTTCTATAAAATGTTACATCTTTTTTTTTTTTTCCTAAGTTGGTAGATCTTGCAGAGATTTTACATTATCAAAAACCATGAAAACTGAAACCCTTTCCGAAAAATGAAGTTAATAGATTTACAAGTATGTGTGAAAGCAGAACCTAATATATAACTACTTCAAAATAAAAGATTTATGATCACATTTAAAAATTACATATATAGTGATTAAGAAGATTTGTGATTAAGCGAAATCGAATTCATGCTGCTTCAGCAACTACTTTGGAGAATTTATGTGTTTTATTTCTTTATCTATGTATATGCTTAAATATTTTTTTTTATATTTAATATGTTCATAAGTTACCATTTTGTTGGTACATGAGATTAAAAAAAAAGGGAAGTCCTGAAATATTACTTGGTAAGTTGATAATCTATAATAATAAGATATGAATTTTTATCTCTTCACCATTTTGAAGAGGAAATTAAGAAGATAAATACATAAAAGTTATAGATATGATTTTTTATTTTTAAGGTTTCTAATATAAAAAAGATTATATATTTATATTTAGGAAATTGAGGAAATCCCCTTGGTTTAATACATTGAAAAATATGGATTGGGATCTTATTATTATTATTTTTATCATGCCAGAGATATATAGGCACAAATATTATTGTGGATTCATTATATATAAGAATATATTATTAATCTCTAAATATAAAAATTTTATTTCTATTTTTCTGTAATATGACAAAAACACAATAAAAGAAAAATCGGAAAGATTCGTTCGAGAAAAATGGATCCAACCTATCAACTTTACCAAACTTCCACCCACTCTCTTGCTTAAGTTAGGCCATAGTATGGTCCATTTCTATCCAATATTGAAAAACATAAGTAGGTCATGCCCATAAAATTTGTTTTCAAGTTACAACTCCATGTGTTTCCCACAACATTTATAGAATTTGATTCTCAAACTACTTGTCCCTTTTTAGAAAGGAACAACTTTAAGAAAACTCCTAAACCCAAAATTGTGAGCATCTTTCATTAATTGGATTGGCTTTAAGCAGCCATTACCAGCACCTTCTTGTAGGCCCTTTGTGCTTTATGGGTTGTCACCTTCTTTTCTAAGGGCAAAAACATCCAAAGCAACTTTTTAGAGTTGTTAATTTGAAGATAATGAACCAAACTAGCAAGTGTGTCGTTGTTGTCTTCGCAAATCCATTGGCTTGAGTTGGAAAAATGAATGTGAAATGTCTTTAGTTTCAAGGTAATGATGCTATTTCAAGTTGGGCTATGTGGGCCCAGAAAAAGTGTCTAGCCCATTTTGATGGACTTAAAATACAAGTTGCTTGCTCAATGAGTAAAATGGGATACTTGACTTTCCTCAACGTTGTTTTGTTTTTAATTGTCTTTTTCATTTGAATTTTCAAAGGTCAATAATGGCAGGCATCATCTAGTGATATATACAAAATAAATATAATTTTTTATATTAAAGTGATAGATTATAATAAAAAAATATGAATTTTACAATAAAGTATTTTATTTTTGAAATTAAAAGAAATTAACAAAATACAAAGCTGTGGAATTAAAATCCAAGAAAAGAAAAAAAAGAAAAAAGGCTGCATCAATGAAGCTAACTTTGTACTTAAGAAAAGCCCATCTGCATTTTTTGTCCCCGCAGCCAATCAATGGTGCATTAGTTGGTCAAGTAACTCTCACGTCACACTTTTACCCAATAAACATATTCGGATGATTTTTTTTTAAAAAAACTACGAACTATAGTTTTCTCACATTTGATTTAAATCATTATTTTATATATAATTTGAAAAGTGACCATGTATATATCTTTACTCACTTTTCTTTAACATATTAATGGCTACAACTACTATTACAGGAATATTTTTAAGGAAAAATTATATTTTATCTCCAATATAATCTCATTTTTAATTTATTTATCAATAGTTTAAAGTGTAAAAAAAAAAAGACAACATGTGATTTATTTTATTAATATTTTATTTATATGTAATTATTTTTTATTCAAATCTTATCGAAATTATCACATGTAAGTGATATACTCATTTTTTTCATCCATTAAATTAAAGCTTTTCATCCAGAAACTCTTAGTTACCAAATTAAATTGAAACTCTCCATCCACAAAATCTCAATCACAAAAATTGCTATTTTCAAACTAAGAACCATCATTTTCATTGATTTTTCCATTGGAATGTTCAAACACATTTTATGATTGGGTTTTAATATTAATTTTAATGATTTTTAATTTTCATGAGCTTTTCTATTTCTTTAAACTTATGATTTTTGTATGATAAACTATTTTATTTATCCTTACTAATATAATTTATTTTCAAATTATATATAAATTTTATTATTTTAAACCATTTAATTGACATAATGTAATATGAATTATATTTTTAGTATTAGAAACTTTGATTTGGAGAGTTAATTATTCATCGTTGTCCTTTTTTTTTTCATATCAATAAATTAAATTTAATGATAGAAAATTTTAATTTAATGAAGGAAGAATACAAACACATGTTAACGCATGATGATTTTTATATGATTTGGATGAAAAATAAATATAGAGTGACAAAATCTTATACAAATTATAAATTATCTCTTTTTTATATTTTAAATACATAAATAAATATATTAAAATAAGATAATATGGTATATATATAAAAAATATAATTTTTTTGCCAATTTTTAGTGAAGCAATAATATTCTTGACATTTAAGATAAAATATTTGTGTCTTGATGACGTGAATTATTCAATTGAAAGAACCACTAAATCACTTAAACTAGGAGGGGATGATGTAAAAGTAGCCCAATAGTCAGATGAGATGTAATCTTTTGTAAAGAGTGATTAAGCTTGGGCTACCACACACAAATATATTCGCTCTCTCTCAAGGCAAAACTTAATAATTGGATAAAGATCAAAGCACCCGAAAAGATTGATCCAACATTTATGGACTTTCGGTTAATATATTAATTTAATTATAATGGTCCAATATAGACGAAAAGTTCCTTCGATGCTTTATTCGTCGGATTAAACTACAATAATAGTAAAAGTTTGTCTTTTGTTTTGCCTTATACAAGTGTCGGTGCATAGTAGCGGTTGTTTTGGGTAATGACTGTTACCTGCCAGTGGAAGGGACATGAAGTGGCTGATAAACTCAAGAAAATACTGTGTGAATCTCTGGCGGAGGAAGACCAAGCAGTCTCCAATCCTCCAATTGATTGTAGTAGAAGACTTCTTTTTAATAGGCTCATTTTTTATTTGATTTGATTATTTATTACTATTTCAGATAAGTAAATTATCTAGATATAAGAGCATATCTAATTATTTTGATATTTTATTGTAACAATAAGATTTTATTCGATTCAACTTGTATTACTTATAAATATTTGTTGACAGTGGATTTCGATTTAGCCTAAATCCAATCAATCAAGAAGATTGTTTTAGGACTCAAACTGTCTTCCGGTTGAACTAATAAAGATGAAGATGAAGGATAGAGGAAGAGCAGCAAACACACAGTATTTTTAATGTAATTCGACCAAAATCGAGTGGCATCGATCTCTATGTTCACAGTAGCGTTTTATTGGTCTGAAGAAATTTTAGCAAAGATACAGTACATGGATTTTGCTTAGCTTTGCAAGTGATCTCCCTCCTCTTATTTATAAAGGCTGGGAGGTTATAATTGTAATTACATAATTTGTATTTCTGTTACATCAAAATAAATGTACAAGATAGCCTAGACTACTGCAAAATGACTTCTGCAGACTGTTGGCTGACTTCTGAAGCTTGCTTTTTGCGGATGGGCCCTACACGCTACTTCTTGCAAGTTGGTCCCACAAACTAAATCTGAGAGGGTTGTTACTTTGAGTTTACTCTCAGTGAGCCCTTATTTGGACGAGGTGCATTGTTCGCGAGTTGGGATTGTCTAGGGTCACTGCTAGCCTTCGGTCAACAAGGACAACTTTGTGAGCTCGCATTTGGCAATGCGAGCTCGCGCACAACGAGTTGTTGATTATGTGAGCCGGGTCTTTGCTAGCCCATCTCACAAAACCAGAAATTACCCATAACATTAAGCCCCCCAATTCTCAGCTCGCTTCGCGGGCTGGGAGTTGAACAGTTTCACTGGCAAAAGGTCTTCTTTCACGGATTATCATGCAGTCAAAGTCTTTGGTCAGCCTGTTGTTTCATCTGATTTAGACTATACCTCATGCTATACGTGTCTCACTATCACAGGTGAGTCTGCCTCGTTTTCTTCTAAGGCCTTTAATGGAAGTGGGTGGGAGTTCTTCTAGACTCTTCGTTGAGACCAGGTCGATCTATTTAAAGCATAAGAAGTTCTTCTTCTTTCAACCATTGAGTGAACTAATGGGTACCTCAGACAAGCCCCCCATGTTTTTGGTGATTTGGCTTCCAGTGAAGCACCTTAAGGGGTGTATGGTTTGCTACATGAGATTACGAGGCATGAATGGCCTGTTGCACGTGACACCTATGAATAGCTTCTTTTGCTGGCAGTGGGGGAGTCTTGTGCGGATCTTAGATTATTTCCTTACGGTGATGTCGTGGGGTTTTGCCTTTCCAGCCGCACCCCTCCGCTTCCTAGTCTCAATGGAAGGGGTGAGTCAGGAAAGAAGCCATTAGCTGTGGAGGAAGGCTAAGGAGCTCCTGTGTTGGTCGGTCCTCTTGCTGATTGAAGCTTATCTTTCAGAGGCTAGCCTTCTTCATAGGCTTATTAACTTGTATTTTGACTCCTCTGGTGTAAATTTACCTCTTTGAATGAGGCTTTTAATGAATGAAATTTTCTTCATGATTTTTGTATGTTGTACCGTGTTTGAATGTTTTGCACATCACAGATGACAATGTAAATTTCTACAAATTACAGTAAAATGAGATACTTGAAAAACTAATCGGCCACACTTTTTCGGTGAGCAATGAGCTAGATATCGAGGTGCCTTGGTGATGAGTAGTACATAGGTCGCACGAGAACTACGCCTAGGAATAAGTCATACGCGAGTTGTGAACATTAGGTCACTTATAAGGATTTAATATAGCCAGTTGCATGCATGTGGTGCCGAAGAGTAGGACACATGCATGGACTTAAAATGGTTGCATGCATGTAGTGCTGAAGAGTAGGTTGATAAACAAGCAAAATGCCTATTATTATGATGATTATTACCTTTTGATTCGTTATTAATTTGTGACTTTTCTGCACATTTTGTATTAGTTTAGTCTATTTGTTCTTTGGTACTGCTGTAGTTTGTGTTTCCCTTTTTAGGTTAGCAAAAAGCCTTTGAAAGGAGGATGAAAGTAGAAGTTCAAAACACGATTGGATTAAGGAGAAGCTAGGAGAGAAGTCATGCTAAGAACTCAACTCAACAACTGATTGAAGCCTGAAGAAAAGAAGCCAACACCAAACACGGCCTGGTCGTGTCCTGGGATACGATCGTGTTCAGTGCATTCTCTAGCAAACCTCTAGCCTAAAACACGACTAGCCCGTGTCCCGAAGTACAGTCGTGTTTCAGCCCCCGTCACCTGCTATAAAAGGCTGTATTGCGTGACCTAATGGAATCATTAGCTAGATTTAAGATTGATTAAGTATTCTTTACATTCTTAGGAGTTTTTAGGAGCAGAATTTAAGATTTCCTTCTTGTTTAAAGTTCTTGCAAGGATTCTAGTTTACTTTCATCTTAATTTCATCTTTC
>JANHAO010005595.1:0-22438 GCA_026873985.1 Saraca asoca | reverse complement strand
GGATTCATTTGATTTAGATATTGATATGGTTATTGAGATCTTGATAATCACCTTAGAAAAGGATAGGAAAACTAAGTAATGCATTAAGATTTTGATGGATTGCTTGTGGCTGAGTTCTGCATTGAACTTATTAATCATTTCAAGGATCCTTGTTATGATTAACAACAATTGAATAAATATTTAGTGATTAGGATGTATTGATCTCAAGTTGATTCCCTTAACTGCTTGTTTGTTATTTGTAGTTGTAGTTTCTATTTTGTATGTTTTTTGTTAGTGTAGTTGTAGTTTAGTTTAGTTTATGCCAAACCCCCTATTTACATCTCCTAATCTAGTTAATAATATCCACAAATGATCTTTGGATTCGACCTGGTGTTGCTCTTTGCTATAAGTAGAGTAGTGTAATTCGGTATTATAAATTTCTAATTTGATCGGCCGTGACAATTAAACATCAACTACCCATTTCCTTCAATCCTAACTGATCAATTTGTTTAATTTCACTCATTCAAAAAACCCTGAATCCCCCAACTCTTTTTTTTTCACCTAATAAAAATGATTCATCATTTCACATCTGGTTCAAAGAAGAGGATAAAGAATGTTGGTGATAAACATGCTTATTAGATAGATGTGGCAATCAAAGAGTAAAAATTCTTCCCTGACATTGAATCTTAAGAAAGGTATACTTAATACAAAGAGAAACCTGTTGTTCTTATTAAATGTTGGGAAAGAAAATCCCTTAAGGAAAGCCACTTAGATTTGTTCAACCTGCTCAAATATTATAAGCTACTGGACTTTATGTGTTATAGTGCTCATTGCTATCCTAGGTTAGTTAGGATGTTTTATGCTAACCTGGGAGTAGCTAATGGCAAATTATATGCATTTGTCATGAGAAAATCAATAAATTTAGATGTAGAAATTTTGTGCAAGTTGTTCAAAATGGAAAGAGGGTCAAGCTTCATCACTAGCAAGGATGTTAAGGATCATTCTAAGTAAGAAGCCATGAAAATGCTTTTCCTTGATTTAGCACCTGTAATAATCAGTGGACAGCTAATGATTATTGGGCTGTCAATGGAGGATCATCTCTTTCACTACACAATTGTTAAGACCATCCCGTGCCACCACGTAAATTTAACAAATATTATAGAAGATGAACTATTTCTAATGTGGGCTTTGAAGAAGAGGTTGGAAATCAACTTTCCATACCTTATCATCTCATGTATGGGCACTTTCTTCACTAAGCTAACTTAAAATTTTTTGCCCTATGGGATGATGCTATCTGAAGTTTTAGTAGAATTTTGAATGCCTCTTTCTTTAGAAAAAAGAGGTTGAAATGTGATAGCACAACAGCTATGAATGAGAAAATCTTGCATCAGATGTAAATTCATTTTGTGAATGGAAGATGGGTGAGACCAAATAGATCTGCTTATGGGTGTTTTGGTGACGCTTCAAGCTCAGATGCTGGTGATTCAATGAATTAGCAAAATGAAACCCTGACTCTCCTTAAGCAACTTTAAATTCAGTAGACACGTATTCTTGGGACAATGAAACAATCTTAATAGTAGATAAACGCTCATTTGGACTCCATTGAAGCCAACATAAGTGTGGAAATTAGAGACCTTCACAATCTCTTGAACATTATGAAAAGCCAACTTAAAGAAATTCACAATGTTGTTACTCCAAATATGGTAGATTTCTAATTTACTGTCTGTTGTTTTTATTGTTCCCTTAGCCCTATTTCCCATTCAATACTCTTTTGTTATGACTATTGCTTATTTTTAACATTGATGGATATTTTGTCTATGGATTATTTGTTTTATGGATCATATTTGGAAATTATTCATTTCCTGTTATTTTTTAAGTTTTTTGCCTGGTTTTCTACTACTATATTCTCTTTGATGTGCCAAAAAAGGGAGTATATAATCTAAGGATATGAGATTGCACATTCTTAGAGTAAGGTTGATATATTGGGGAGCCCTATTCTTAGGGGGAGCCTTGCTTTAATTGATTTTTCTTTGTCATCAATTATTTCAATATGTTAGTATATCCTTTTTGTTGATGTCAAATAGGGGGAGAAGAAAAGAAAATGAAAAACAAAATATGTTGTACTTTTAATGTATTGATTTCTTATGGAGATTAATTGATTAAATCATTATCTTGAATATATTTTTTCTTTCTTGATTTGTCATCATAAAAAAGGAGGAGATTGTTTGCCCTAAGGCTCTAAATGATTAGTTTTGGTGATGTCAAATAGCAAATATTATATATATTGCAATGCATGTCCTTGTGCTATAACAATGTTCAATGTGCTTAATGCTATATCATTTACAAGTGTTAATAGGAATGCTATGCTATGGTTAATGAATACATATGATAAGTTTGTAATGCATGCTCTTGTCTAACTTGTTTTAGCTATATATTTGAATCATGCATTATGATAAATTAGATTGAACTAACTATAAGGATTGCAAAGTTTATGTTTATGTTATAAGATTGCCCAAATAGAAGAAAGTAAGCATTCTAGCTCTAGATAAAATGCATAGGTATTAGAATATTTGAAATTTAGTTCATTTATTTTAAGTTACCTTTGAAAATTTGTCTGAAGATTTTTTATCAAAGAAAAACATTCCAAGATGTTCTTGCATGATTTATCAATGGATTTAGTCTTGGAAATATGTTTTTACATTTGAAATATTTCACAAAAAAACATTCAAACTTGTTCTTAAATGTTTTACCATACTCATTCAATTTGGAATCATGTTTTTGGATTGATTTATGAAGGTTAAAATGGAGTAAATTGGTTTAAAAGGGATTTGGAAAAGTTTATTCTTCATCTCTAGATCTCATGATTTGAATAAGGACATATTACACTATTTTCATGATCAAGCTTGTGAGAACAAGGAAAGCTTTTAAGCATTGCGATTCGAATTGTGTTTTGAACTGGCTTTATATGATTCAAACTGAATTCCTCATAACCTTCTTTCTAATTTTGATCATGTTTAAATTTGGTTTTACCAAAGGTTTGCAACTTTGGGTAAGTAGAATCACATTTTGTATTGCATTTTAGCGATTCGAATCCAGTGCTTCAATTTTGAACCCCATGATTCAAATCGCGATTCTACTCAAATTTCAAAATTTAAACTTGCGATCATGCTCACGATCATGGTTATATTACCAAATTTGCACATAATGGCTAATTTTTTAAAGTGTGATTTCATTTACTATATATACCCATTTAAGATACATTCTCAATAGCGAAATCTAAAATCTTAAGAGGAAAACATTCCCTTTTTTATTTGTACTTCATCTTTTTATATATATTCTTTAATATGAGCTATATTTGACTAATTCTATATCTATAGGGCTTAAATTTGTAATCCAAACTTTAGACATCTTTAGTTTTTCTTTAAAATTTTTTTAAAACTATTGGGTTCCTAGGGGTACCCTTACCTAGGTTTAAAGAGTGGTTGAGCTCCTTGTTTTCTGCTTTTGAGTGAGTGGTTAAGTCTCTCAAAATGGGTTTTTGATTGTGAGTGAGCAATCATTTGTAAAAACTTCTCTTTGTGTCTGTCCAAATTGGAAGGATTGTTAATTTTTAGTGGATTCAAGCTTGGTTGAGAGCTTGCAAGTAAATGTACGCCTTGAAGAGTGTTTTTCAAAGGGGACACACTATAAATCTTGAATTTGAATCTCTCTATCCCTACTTTCTTTGTTTTCTAGCAACTTATATTGCGTTATCTAGTATTGCTCTTATTGTTGTTAAGGCTTTGCCTTGCTCTAGTTTCATTGCGAAATTTGTTGAGTATTTTGATCTTTATTGTCTATCTTTTACCATTAAGTTAGTTTACATGAAAGAAGTAATTTTTATCTTTAAATGTGCTCATTAATGCCTTACCTTGTATAGTTAATGAAGTTGCTTTACAAAAATGCTTTAACTTCTTATTTATTGTGTGCAAACATCTTAGTCCAACTATCTTGTGTTGTTTGAATTAAAATCATCCCATAGCTTTCATAAATTAAGAGATTTTCAAAGAAAATGCCAAAAATTCTAAAAGATTTCAAAACACCTAATTCACCCTCCTCTTGGATGTGGGTTGCCTTGTCTTAAAAATTAATTGTTCTAAAAATGATAATAAATATGAAACTATGTAAAATCATAGAAATAAAACATAAGAATGGAGCTTTTATAATTTTAACTTTGTCACTACTATTTTCTTAAATAATAGTATGAAAACAGTGCTAGTATAATTTCAAAAACCTTGCTAAATCACTTCTAATGTTCGCCCATTGTTTTGCTCAATCGAAGAAAGAAAATATAATAAAGAAAGTAGAAAGGTGTAGAAGAGAAAAAAAAAAGATTAAATAGAGAATAAAAAAAGAAATAATGAAAAAGAAAAAAACTTAAGAGACTTTTACTCTTACTTAACTTTTTATCAAGATCTTTGGACGACTTTATAGTTATAATTTATTTTTATAAAAAGTGCAAAAGTGGTGGACAATGTGAAAAATCCAGAGATGCTTGAATGTATCATAAGCTAAAAGGATTTTTATTATACACTAAAAAATGAAAGACAGAAAAATTAAGTAAAAAATATGTAAGCCCTGATTTCACATTTAACTCATTAAACATTTAAAGAATGTTTCTAAAAATTTCTTACTTTTTGAGGGTAAAATCCAGGTATTTTATATTTTGGGTTACGCTTTGTCATATACCTCAAAAAATACATATAGTTACATATTTTTACAATTTTTGGAAAAAATTTTCATTCCTCTTGTAACTTTTTTATTGAATCCCAACTTTTACATAAAAATGAAAATTTTTTTGAAGAAAATCTTTTATACAAATTTAAATGATGAATTATAACATTTTATGTACTTATTAAATACAAAATCTATAAAAAAATATATGATTATATATATAATTACAAATTATATGAGTTTTATATAAAACTTTTATTAAAACTTACAAAATCTCCAAATACATGACAAATTATTATTCTAATGCTTTTTTATTGACAAATATACTTACTATATGAAACAACATACAAAGGTTGAATTCATGACACGTAATTAGCATTCGACGTTAGTTAAATCAAAAACTTAACTATTTAGCCTTTGAAGTACTCAAAACCAATATGATCATTTTTTTTTTTAGATTTATTTGCCTCTATTTCTTACGATGGACCTATTCAAACTCAATTTTCCAAGCCCAACAAGTGGAACGACTTAGAAGATAATATGCTTAACACCATGGAGTACTTTCATTGTACACAACAGGAAGGCTCCTCTTCTTTTTCTTTTGAGATTTATTTGGCACTATTTCTTATGATGGACCTATTCAAATTCAAAATTTTCTAAGCCCAACAAACAGAACGACTCAGAAGATAATATGCCAAACACCATGGAGTACTTTTATTATATACAACAAAAGGGGGTAACTGGAGCATCATCCAACAAGTTTGTTTTGAGTCTTTTCTTGTGATTGTTGATTTCTATTTGTTTTTCAAAGTCGCTTTGCTCCCGTGCGCGCCGGTACACACATATGAGCTATACATAGGCTATTGAATGATTTTTTTATTTGATTTTGATTTAACATTATTAAAATAATATTACATAAAAATTTTCAATTTTATCATACAAAAGTACAAAATGTTAATGCTATAACTTAATTATAAAAAATTATAACATAAAAATTTTGCAACTTCTTGTAAAAATATTGCAATATTTTTCAAAAAAGTTACAACTAAAATTTAATTGTAAAAATTCTTTCAATGCTGCAAATTGTTATAATTCACACAAATTTTTAAAGACATACAACTAATGTTTTTAAAAACCAAACCAAGTAGCAAATAAAAAAATTCATTAGATCATGATTTGATTAATCCAATAGGTTAAACCAATAGTCGAATTGGATGATATCATAAATAAAAATTTAAATTAACTTATCAAAAATATTAAATAATAGCTAACTTAAATGTAATTATTAGTTCATAATTTACAAAAAAAATGACTAAAAAATGAAACAAACTATTGATTTTTTAGTCAATCAGGTTTTAATTTTTCTTATTATTTTTTGGTTACATACACTACAAAAAATCACACAATTTTTTACGGATTTTTCATTAGAAATGCTACTGAAATTGGAAAGACTATTGGTTACCGACTATCATAATCCATCATAAATATTTAAAAAATCTATCGTACATTAAAATCTATCAAAAATTCCATCTAAAAATGGACATGAATTTTAAAGAATTTTGCTCTCTATTTTCGATGAAGGTTAATGTACGATGAATTTCCAATGGAAAAATATATCAAAAATTTGAAAAATTTTAAACTACTAGGTGCGCAATCTAACACTCATTTTTCTTTTCTTCTATATCTTGTGTTGAAACAGAGTTCTTTTTTACTTTCCCTGCTTGATTCTTGTACTTTTAATGTATTTTTCACAAAATTAAACCTATTAAATTGTTATAACTGCTTTGTTTTACATTTTTGCCTATTATTTTTATTTAATTATTATTTATTTTATGATTTAATTGGCTTTTCTTGTTTTGCTTTATATAGTTTTGTGCTTCAGTTTGTGTACAAGTTTTTTTTGTCTACTTTTATTGCTTAGACACTAAGGCTAGTTGTATTTTTAATTATCAATTCATCAATTATTGATAATTTCTCATGTTATAGGAGTTAATTTTTAATTATTTATTGTATTTTCTTGTATGTTTAAATTATGATTGACTAATTATATATGTTGAATTATATTTAGGAATTATATATGTTTTGAGTTAGATTTTGTAGAATTAAGTAGTTAGATAATATATTTAATAGTGTTGTTCATATTACTTTAGGAATTATGTGTATTTTAAGTTAGAATCTATTTTTATTTTAAAAATTATATATATTTTGATTTTGTTAATTCCTAAAACTTAATTATCGAATTTGCAAATAGATTTAGTTATTATTTATTATTTACTAAGCAGGACAAAATATAATAATGGAACTATTTACTAAATATGAAAATTCCATAGATAGTTTCTCCTATATATTTCTGTAAACATTTTGTATTTTTCTCTTCTTTCGATTAACTTCAAAAAATAGAATATGAAAATTTTGAAACATCATATGTGGATGTATGATAAACTTCTTTTGAGACGTAGTGAATATAAGATAGATTTTCTTAATGGAGTCGAAGATTTTATCGATATTGCAAATACTTAGCTAATTTATTTACGTGATGGTTAGATAAGGTGTTCAAGCTCTAAACATAAATGTAGATTATTTTTACCTCTTAATGAAGTTAGAGTCAATTTGTATAGATTTGGATTTAAATATGATTATTGGTGATGGATTGGTCATGGTAAAGATAGACCTATAGAAAAGGGAGAGTCTTCTAGTGGTGTGACATGGGATTTGTATGATACAAGTAATAGGTATGAGAACATAATGTTGGATGATGGTTGGCCAAATGTTGCAACTCACTTTGAATGCAATGTAGAAGAGCCTCCAATTAAGGATACCCAGAACTTTTATAAAATGTTAGAAGCTATACATTAGCCATTATGGATTGGTTATACAAGCCATTCAAAGTTGTCATTAGTAGTAAGGATGTTAAGCATAAAATCTCACTTTAACTTACCACAAATTTCCTTTGATTAGATTATGCAACTTATAACTGAGACACACCTGTCTAGTAACATTGTTTTTCATAACTTTTATGAAATGAGGAAGTTAGTAATGAAATTAGAATTGGAGCATCAGAAAATATACTATTGTATGAAAGGGTGCATGATGTTGTATAAGGAGGCTAGATTTGATAGAGAATGTAGAATTTGTGTATGGTTTGCCTTGGTATAAGGAGTGGAGGATTGGGTAGAATAAGAAAGAAGTTCCCTTCAAGAGAATGTATTATCTACCCTTAATCCAAAGGTTGCAAAAATGGTATGTTTCAATGAGTTCAACTCCTCATATGAGATGGTATCATGAGAATCAAAGAGAAATAAACATTTTATGTCATCCTTCAAATGGAGAAGCTTAGAAACAATTTAACCAAAACTACTCAGAGTTTGCAATCAATTCTTAAAATGTAAGACTTGGGTTGTGTTATGATGGATTCACTCTATTTAGTCATAATATTGCATCATATTTATGTTAGACAATAATAGTCATTCATTATAATTTACCTCTAGATATATGTATGACAACTCCATATATGTTTCTAACCTTGATCATCTCAAGTCTAGAAAATCCAAAGAGTAAAATTAATGTGTTCATGCAGCCATTGATAGATGAGTTACTCACTTTATGGTGTGATGGTATTCTGACGTATGTCATTTAAATGAAGCAAAAATGTCAAATGAAGGTTGCACTGATGTGGACCGTCAATGACTTTCTTGTGCATGGGATATTATTTGGTTAGCAAATGGCTAGAAAATTAACTTGCATGATATGTATAGAATCCAGAAAAACATTAACCTTAAAGCATAGGAGGAAATAGTCATGGTTTGATTGTCACAAATAGTTTATACAAAAGAAATAACATCAACTTCATCAAAAATAAAGTGGAGAGACTTTAACCACCTCCAAGATTAACCGATGAATAAGTTTTTTTTATCAAGTTTGTTCCACTCCAAAAGTCATAGAAACTTGGTGAATCAGGATGCCAGGAAATGCGATGGATCATAATTAGGCTAAGAGAAGCATATTTTGGTACTTGCCATACTAGCAATCTAACTTACTCCAATATAATCTCAATGTCATGCATATAAAGAACATCTTTGATAATATGTTTTATACAATGATAAATGTTAAAGGAAAAACCAAAGACAATGTTATGAGGTTGGATTTGCTTAAATACTATACAAAAAGGGAGTTGGATCTTAAAGATGCTACAAATGGAAAAATATATAAACCTAAAGCTTTCTACATCTTGAGTTTGGATGAGAGAAGGGCAGTTTATGAGTGGGTCAAGGAGTTAAGGATGCCCGATAATTATGCCTCCAAATTGGATAGGTGTGTCAATGAAAGGAATGGTAAGGTACTTGGTATGAAAAGCCATAGCTATTATATTTTCATGGAAAGATTGCTTCCTATTGTCTTTTCTATACTCCCAAATCTTGTATGGAGGGCCTTAATTGAGTTGAGTCAATTCTTTATGGGATTGTGCTTAATAGTCATGTGATAAGAGAAGTTACTCTGAATGTAACAAAATAGTCCCCTGATAAGATGCAAGCTTGAATGGATCTTCCACCAATTTTTTTTGACTTAATAGAACATTTATCCATTCATTTGCCATTAGAAGCAAAGGTAGGCAGCACTATGCAATATTGATGGATGTATCCATTTAAGAGATTTCTTAATAGGTTAAAGAAGAAAGTTGGCAATGGCTAGACCTGAAGGAAGAATATGTGAAGCTTATTTGATCAAGGAGATAACTTAGTTTTGTCAATACTATTTCAATGCTGATGTGCAATGCCAAATAATAAGAATTGATAAGATAATTGGGGTGACAATGCAACGATGGAGCCTATTCTTTCCATCTTTATTCTTCCAGAACGCTTTGCTAGATTTTACCAAGAAGGATATTTGGATGATGAAGAATTGAAATTAGCCATAATACATGTGCTGTTAAACTATAAAGAATTGGATTAAAGAGGAAGTATTTGTGTCACTGTCTTAATAAATGATTCTATATCTTCAACTTTTATTTCATCAAATTTAGAATACTAATTTCTTAAACTGTTATTCCCTATATTATGTTTGTTCATTGGTTGAAGACTATGTATCCAAATATGTAAGATGAAGACATTGAAGTAATGATTAATGCTCAGTTCACTTCCCACTTTCACTCTTTCATAAATATAACCAATAATTACTTTTCCTATAGGCCATTGTTTATAGTTGTATGATAAAAGTTTGATATAAAATTATTTTATTCTCAGGTTCACACTCCCTCAAATGGTGTGGTCAATCAATATCTATTGACTTTAGCTTTGGGTCCTCTAAGGACAGTTAAAACATTTCCAATATATTTTGTCAATAGATATAAGTTTCACACACACCAATGGAGTCAAGGGAAAAAAATAATTAATAGTGGAGTATGTGTGAAAGGCATAAGGAATGTCACAATAGGGGAAGATGGCTTCTATGGCATTTTTAAAAAAATTGTACAACTTAAGTTTCTAGGATTGCCGATCAAAATGGTGGTATTTTTCCACTGTGAGTGGTTTGATCCTTTGTTAAAGCATGGTATGAGAGTGCAACCCCAAACAATATAGTTGAAATCAAACATATAAAGCAATATGCTAAGTATGATCCCTTCATCATTGCAAAACAAGCAACACAAGTGTATTATGCACTATACCTATGAACAAAGAGAGATAAGCAAGGTTGGTGAGTTATTATAAAGACCAAGCCCTAGAAAATGGTCATGGATAAACATATAGTAGAACATGCTTACCATGATGATCATATATCATATGCACCTTAATTAATTCCAATAGATGATTCAATTCTTAGCTTGTTTGATGAAGATGGAGGATATGATGAGGTGGATGGGCTAATAGATATAGAATAAGAGAGGGCGATGGCAATGAAGACAAAGAAGGGGACAAAGATGATGATGAAGATGTAAAAGAGGAATTGGAAGAATGATACCACCATTCAATGTGTGACATGTTAATTTGTTACCTATATATGAGTGTTAAAAAACTTCATTCATATTTCAATATATATGATAATTTTCTAATCATGTCATGTGTGAATATTTGTAGATGACAACAAGGGTGGATGATGAGGTAGAAGATAATAGTCACAAGGATGAGGTTCTGATGAGGTAGAAGACAATGGTCACAAGGATGAGGTTCTCTCCATGATTCCCTTGGTAGTAGTTCACCTATGATGGCTAGTTAGAGCTCGCCAGCTATCATTCTTACTAGTTACATTTTCATGCCCACAACCTAACTTGCATCTAGCCAAATAGAGCCACCTACACAAGTGTTGACATAAACATAGTCACAACACTAGTAAGACCCATTCCCAAAGGCACAGAGGACACCATCATAAATGGCACCTCCATCTTCAAGAATGGCATGTGCCTTTAGATAGCCTCCACTCCCTGGAATACCTGTACTTGGTCCTGGGTAGACCAATATGCTATACATGACAGGGTATGTATACTTGATTACAAATTTTATTTTTGACATGAACTTTATTTTTAATTTCTTAATTATGTTTATTTTTATTTGTTAACCAAGTTATACCTAACCCATGAGCTAGTAGGCACCATATGCCACATCATCATGATAAAGTATAAAGATGTATAATCTATATGGAATAGTATTATGGAACGCACCCATAAGATACTCTAAGTGGAGTTCAGGGTAAAGTTTCCATACTTTGTTTATAATTTGAATTTATTTTTTTAAATTGTTCTCTAACTCTTTGATGCTTTCCTTGTTTTTTAATTGCAAAAGTATCATAAATGTAACTCTTTTTATGGAAGGATACGTGGAAGAACTTTAACCACAAAGGGTTCTAACAAAATAAAGGATATGATGGATGAGGTGTAGAAAAGTAGGCCCACTCAACCCAGTTGGATTAAGGATGAGGACTGGGAAGGCTTTCTTAAGTATTGGAAGGATCCTAAATTTAAGTCCAAGTCTAAGCAGAATAAAAGGAATAGGGCCATGAATGCAGCTGGGCAGGGTTCCTCCATGCATGTTGGTGAATCCATCCCATAGCAGAGTATCAATTGTGCATGGTAACATTATTTTAACTTAATGTTATTTATGCCATATATATTTTTGTAATTACATTTATATCACAATCTATATTGTCCATGAAAATTTTCATGTAGTGTAGATAGCTGAGATTGGGGTTGAGCTACCTATGGATAGCTTGTTCCACTGCACACACATCTAGTAGGACAACTAGTGGGTCTTGACTCGAGCTACACAATCCTATGTATGTAGCTTCTTTTAACTTGCATTTTTGTTATTAATGTATTATATGTTTGGTAGTTGAAATATTACATTTATAATATCAAATAATTAATTATTTTAATTTTCAAGAGAATTTCAACAAAAGAAATGAGGACTTGATGCATACTCAAGCATGGAGAGGTCTTAAGGGCTCTAGGTACACAACTGGTGATGTGATAAGCCATCTAATTGTGATTTGTGGGTGGACACCTTGGGCAAGACCAAAAAAGGATAAGTCTATCGGTTGAGGTCTAAGGCCACTATAGGAATGACTGCATCTGTCATTGCATCTCACACTGAGAACATGTCACATGCTACATTGGAGTAGCTCATGCTCACTATTGTTGAGACGTAACAACAAATGTCTTGATGGTGGAATTTGGTAAGCCCAAATCCTATTAACCAAAAAATTTCTTAAAAACCTAAACTTTGATTCTAGTTAATGTAGGAGAGAGGGATGATAAGAGTGAAGGAAGAAGAGGAAGAACAATGAGAGGAAGTAGAGGGAGTTTTTAATATGGTTCAGCTAAAGTCAATTGTCGACCCTTATGTTCATAGTAGTGTCATTTTTAGGAATATGTTTATAGAGTATGATATTTTTACACAGATCATATAAGTTGATTTTCTCTGTCTAAGTTACTCTCTCTGGGTCTAAAGAATGGCATCTCTAGATCCCCCTGTACAATAATCTTAACCTCTATTTATAGTTGTAGGGTTGTTATAGTTGTAATTCAAAAAATGAAAGAACAATAATAAATTAATTACAAGTAGATTGTTGCAAGTTATTGTCTATAAATTGGCCATGCAAGTTAGTCCCATTCTCAGGTTTAACCAAAGTGAGCTTTCTAGAAGATGACTGAGGTGACATGTTCCAACTAGCTCATTGGAGCTTGTTGTTAATCGACTTAGAGCTTTTACCTTAGCTCTTGTCTTGTGTTCTAAGCTCACTATTAGCGATTGGGTACCTTTGTTTAATGACCTCAATCTTCTAACAAGCTGGGCCTTTTCTAGTTTGGACTCATCTATTGGGCTTTTGCCAGCTCATTTTACATGGTCTCAAAAATACCCATAACATTAGCCCCCAGCCTCAGTTCGTTCTGCAAACTGGGAGCTATAGTTTGTTGGTGAAAGCTTGCAATTGCATTCTCATTGAATGAGGTTTTTCAATGATTTCTTTATGATTTCCTTACTTTTCCAAGTACATCATATTGGATGTTCAATAGATTCCTACAAATCACAGCTTAATAAAAATATTAGTTTAGCTGAATGACCAATCAGTCATATTCATGCTTTTTAACTGATAATGAATTTGAGCACCAGAGTGCATCAACTGGTAATGAGTTTGAACATTAGAGTGTCTTAGCTGGTATAAGTAATGTCCACGTAGGTCACATGAAAGCTGCAACTCAGAGTAGCTGGTATTGAGTTTGAACATTGGAGTGCCTTGGCTGGCATAAGTAATGTCCAAGTAGGTCACATGAAAGCTGTGCCTTAGAATAGTAGGTCGCATGAAGTTGTCACTTAATTAGCATAAGTTAAATTTTGAGATAGGTCGCAAGAGAGCTATGGCTTAATTAACACGCCATGACAATGTATATTTACCTAGCAAGGCAATGTATATTCATTAGAGGGGCTATGACAATGTACATTTATCAAGCAAGACAAGGTGTATTCATCAAAGGGATCATGACAATGTATATTTGCTTAAGCAAGATAATGTATATTTGCTCAAGCAAGATAATGTATATTTGTCAAGTATTCTTGATAAGTTATGCGACAACAATCATGTTGCTCAGTGGGTTGTAAGAAAGTACCTTAGCTAGCAATCTTGTTGCTTAAGTAGGCTATATGAATGTGACCTAGCCAACAGTCTTGTTGCTCAAGCAGGTTACAAGAATATGCCTTAGCAGGCAAGGAATTTTAGTACCTTTACACCTCAGCTAGTCTTGAGTCTCAGCTGGCATGTCATGATTCCTTTAGCCTTAACAATAACTTACTTCTAGATTAGATGGGCAAGTGCTTGCTTCCATATTAGAAGAGTGATAGCTTGTTGTGACTTTGTCAACATTCAGAATAGCTTGTCTCCAGTATAATATTAAGCTTAGAAGGGCAAGTTCAGATTATATAGGCATTGATGTTTAGCATTCCAAGCTTGAAGAAGGTTGCTCATTTTTGGCTTTCTTTGTGGCTTGCTTATCCAAGCTATCCTTCTGGATCTCTATGCTATTTTTGTAATCACTCCTCTTTTTATTCTGGTTTTAGCTTTTTATCTTGTCCTTCTGATTGAACTTCTGAGAGCTAAAGATTTCTTCCCACCTAATCTATTTAGCAGCTTGTTCATAAAATTCAACCAGGTCCTTTACTGGAGATTTGTATATGTTCTTATATAGCTTTCTATCTTTGCAAAGTCCCACTATGATCGTTGTTAGGATACTCTCATCAGATGGATTCTCCACATTATTGACCTTGTACCTGAACTGAGTGAGGTAGTCTTTCAGGGATTCATTCTTCCATCGAAAGATCATTGTGAGGTGGCAGGATGATACGAGCTGCCTTCTTAACACTTTATGTTAGTTGATAAACCTTTTCTGGCATTTTTCCCAATTATGAATGCTACAAGCTAGGAGATTCCTGAACCATGTTTGAGGTATGTCTCCTAGTGTTACTGGGAAGATATGGCATTTGACCAGTGGATTGATCATTTGAAGATCCATCTACATATTAAATACATCCAGGTGGTTGTATGGATCATTATCCCCATTGTATTGCGAGATTGTGGGAATTTTAAATTCATGAAAGAGTGGCTGCTTCTCTATCTTGCTTGTGAATAAAGTCCTCCCCTCATAATGATCCTAGCTATTCTAAGCTTGAGGGTGCTCCTTTAATTGTTTTATCCTTTGGAGTAGCTCTTCTACCACCGGATCTCATGTCTTAGATTTTTGGTTGGAAGTTTGTTAGCTCCTTTTAACCCCTTGGTCATGGGAGTAATGACCTGAGGTATATCCCTAGCTGGACCTATTCAAGTCTTTCACTCAATGCGAGCTCTCATGACATTGACCAACATGGTTTTCACGAGCTCGACGAACCTTCAATCTTATTCATGAGTGGGAGAAGTGAGCTGAATCAACACACCAAGGTTCTCCTCTGGGTGTAGTGACCTTTACCTATTTTAGTGTGCCCAAGGTTTGTGCTTGCATTAGCACTCTAATTGCCTTAGCCAGCTCATTCACTGCATTCTCTAGCATTTGTTGACATTGGTGCCACGTTCACATTTTGTTAGTCTCAGGAATAATAATAGCAGGTTGGCGTGGGCTGAAGAGGCAAGCTGATAGCAACTTCGATAGCAAGAATGGCGAATGTGTCTACTGCAAAGAGAACTAGTTCTTGCTCCTATTCCATATGACCTTCTGATTGGCCAACTAGAATGTTTGAACTCCTAGTTCTCTTTTCTTTGGCCATAGTAGATGGATGGAAAATCAAGCAGAATATAGTATAGGGCCCTCCTTCTAGTGCCAAAATGTTGATGGTGGAATTTGGTAAGCCCAAATTCTATCAACCAGAAAAGTTCTTGAAACCCCAAACTGTGATTCTGGTTGATGTAGGAGAGAAGGATGATGGGAGTGAAGGAAAAAGAGGAAGAATAGTGAGAGGAGGCATAGGGAGCTTTTAACGTGGTTTAGCTAAAGTCGGTTGTCAACCCCTACATCCATGGTAATGTTATTTTTGAGAATATGTTTATAGAGTATGATATTTTTATAGAGATCATATAAGTCAGTTTTCTCTATCTAAGTTGCTCTCTCTGGGTCTAAAGAATAGCCTCTCTAGATCCCCTCCACAATAATCTTAACCCCTATTTATAGTTGCAGGGATGTTACATTTGTAATATCAAAAAGGAAAGAATAATGATAAATTAATTGCAAATAGATTACTGCAAGTTATTGTCTACAAGTTAGCCATGCAAGTTAGTCCCATTCTCGGGTTTAACCCAAGTAATCTTTCTGAAAGATGGCTGAGGTGGCATGTTTTGACCAGGAGCTTCTACCTTGGCTCTTGTCTTATGTCCTGAGCTCGCTACTGGTGATCAGGTACCTTTGGTAAGTGACCTCAATCTTCTGACGAGCTGGGCCATTTCTAGTTTGGACTCATTGCTGGGCTTTTGCTAGCCCATTTTACATGGTTCCAATAATACCCACAACAAAATGTAAGTTATTTTTGCTCGGACAAAGAACCTTCTGCAAACTCAATAGCATTAGTAGAACCAGCATCTACTACCTCCTCCTCCACCTCCTCCTCATCCATATGGCTACCACCAACCAATACCTATTACCAACCACCTCCTGCTTACATGTATCTGCTGCCACCTCAACCACTATTACAACCAATTCAATCACTACCAATCGAAGGTACTGGAGCGCTCACTTGCCTATAGTAGCAGTGATATGATGTAACCTTAGATCAAGAGACTAATGATCAGTTTTTCTCTGATCTTGGGTTGTATTTATATTTTTATGTTTTTATTTGAATAATATGTTTCATGCATCATTGATTTGGATAAATAAAATTTATGAATTATTTTACTAATTTTATATATTCATGACAATTTGTGTGCATTATATTTTAGTTTTTTATTATAAATCAAATATTGATTTTCTTAAAATTAGAATTAAAGAATATTACAATTATTTTTTTAAATTATCATAATAAAAATTAAAAGCAAATTTTAGAAAATTATATTAATAAACTTTTTTTAAAAAATATATTTATTTTGACAGATTTCTAATGACTTTTAGGATGAAATTTCTGATGGATTATTAATGAAATTTCTAACAAATTTTCTAATGGATTGTAGATGAATTTCCAACAACTATTTCAACAGCTTTTCAATGGATAAAACAGAAAAAAATCTATGAAAAAACTATCTCCTTAAAATCTATCAGAAATAAATTTGACGGAAAAAATTTCCTATAATGATCTCACTGATAACCATTTTGTTTTTCAAAAATTAGTACTTTCAATGGAATTTTCATACTTTTTGACAAAATTTTTCACCAAAAATCACACATTTATTGTAGCGATACTAACTTATTGGACTGACATAACCCTAAAAAAATTATCTGCCTGATTTTTAAAAATCAAATCAATTTTCTAATTTTTTCCCATTCTTACCAATGCAACCTTTAAGACGATTTTTGGCACTAACCCAAGCAAAATAGTGTGGCTGGTGATAATTGGATTTATCAGAAAGCCTGGTCAGATCCAGTTTTGCAAACATTGCTTATAACTTTGTACATTATTCATTAATAATTTTTTTTAAAAAAAGTATATATGTTTATTGAGAGTTACAATATTTTGGTTATTATTGTAAGAATTTTTTTATAAAGTTTGCAGGAAAAATAATGGAAAAAAGTTTGTAATTTTTTTAAAAAAAATTGTAATTTTTCATGAAAAATTTTGCAACTTTTTACATAAATTAAGTGAGTTACAATTATTTGAGAAATTTTGAAAATTTTGTATGAGGATTTTACAACTTTCTTTGGAAAAAACTTTGCAACCAAACTTTCACAACAAAAGTATGCATTTTTCATTGACTTAAAATGTATGATCTTAATGAGATTTTTTTAGGTCTTCCTAAACCTTTAGTTAACTTAGCCATCTTTAAGACAATGACACATGGTACTAAGACAACTTACTCCACAGGTGATGTTACCTGCTAACTAACTGGGAATTTTGCATTTAGGTATTTCATATTGTAATAATTGTAGTTTTCATCCAAAATTGAAAATAATTTTAATTGAATAATGTTAGATACATTATTTATATATTTTCTCTTTTTTTTTCATTTTGATCTTGATACAGCCTAAAAATTGCTTGTGATCTCTTATCAATCAACAGAAGTTGACCGAACAGGGCTAGTTGATGAAGTGGCTATAACAAATAGTTAAGCCTCGATCGATTAACCAGCTACATCTAGTCGATTGACCGATGCGTAAGATTTGACCAAAGGAGAGCTCAACGAACCAATCACCTAACTGATGTATAACAAAAGGCATGACTTAGGCATGTGTGAATAATGTGATCACAACAACTACCTAGCGAAAATCTCACTGAAGTTACCAATACACTAAAGATGCATGGTGACACTCCATTCATCCAAGAACATGCTTGTTGGCTTGTTCAGCACCTATATATCCTAACAAGTGTCATTTTTTCAGATCATATTTATTACACTTACTGAAATTCTACTGAAATATTGGCTTGATTATCAAACCATGCTCAGTGGAGCACTTCCATCAGGTGTGACTGACTTTGTTATGCTTGGAGGTCATTTCTTAGCTCCCCACCACTTCACTAGTTGAACTTATACCCAAGAGAGTTTTATCTAGTGCTATTTGTAGCTTTCCTAGACACCATTATGTCTTGTCACTCTTATTTATAGTCTTCTCACACTCTGTCACTTGATGAGCACTGTCATCATAAAAAGGCTAGAGATGATTATCATAGAGATTGGATGGTAGTGGAAGGTCATTGGGCCATTGTTGAGCTCAAGCATGACACACTGGCAGAGTAGGTTTGCCAGTTGTAGGAGGAGTTAGATGCTCTTTGTCATGCCTGAGCATAGCCTACTCTACCTGCACAACCCTTTAGTCCTTTAAGCCCTATTCTTAAGGAGGCTAACCTAGTCACCTCATCTTTCCTTCATGTAAACCAAACTTTTCACATCTCTAAACCCTAGCAACTTTAACTACCTTTGGCACCCCTTTGCAAGTGCAACCTTCCATTCCATGGCTTCTTTACCAATGATCACTATGATTCATCCATCCTTAAACCCCTATCTCTACCTTACATAAACTTTCCAAGTCTAAACTCTAATTGGGTCACTTACTCCCAATGTCTCCTTTGCTCCGCCACAAATAACAAATGTTTAGCACCATATTACCCGCACTCTTGAACCCTATGACCCACTTAACTCAACTATGAACCTCATCCAAAGCTCTAAGCAGCTATCCTCCTACTATGAGGAACACCACCAGTTTTCAATGGCTATAATGGTCACTCCTTTAACTATCCACTTTCTCCCCTTTTCTAATGTTGACAAAAAATTTTAAATGAGGCTCAAAATAAAAACGTTTTGAGGGAATAAATCATCTAAAATAAAGCTTTATGTTTTTTCTCCCCCTTTTGAAACATCAAAAATAATAAAACATGGGAAGTAACGAATATCATAGCTCCCCCTCAATTTATGAATATTTTTGTTTCTGCATCAATTATGTAATCGATTAATTCAGTTAAAATGACGATATAGAAACATTATAAATCTATCTACATCGATGTTAGAATTGATTATATTGATAAATTTTTAAGCTAAACATCGATGTAATAATCGATTTATGTAAATCAAAAAGAAGTACATCGATGCTGGATTCGATTCACTGTGCAAAAATTAGTTTTTATGCATGACTAAACTGTATAGACTTGTATCTTAATCTTTGAATTTATAAACCTAGAAAACAAACTTAAGAAACTCCGATGCTTAAGTTAGATTTTGCATGTAAATAACAAGCATAACAAATCAAATAAGAATGTACAAATCAAATAAGAATCATATGATAGTAAACAGTTGAGAATGTATTAGTTTTGTTCAATTTCTTTAGGGTTAACATACCTATTTCTCTTCTAATGAATATAAATCTTTTCTCCTCTAAAGGTTTAGTGAAAACATCTGCTAACTAAAAGTCTCTTTGAACAAAATCTATTGAAATATCTCCTTTTTGAACATGATCTCTCAAAAAATGATGTCTACTTTGAAGGTCCTTAGTCCTAGAATGCATAACAGGATTTTTAGTTATATTTATGACATTGTGTTGTGACAAAGTATTGGAATTTTCTAAAACCTTAATCCATAACCTAAAAGTTGTTGTTTCATCCATAGAGTGCTTTTTGCAAGACCATGAAACTAATGAATGTCCAATAAATTGACAAGCACCACCACTGCTCTTCCTATTTGTTTTGCTTCCTAGATATTTACATCAAAATATCCTAATAAACTACAACTATCTGACTCAGGATACTAGAGTCCTAGATTTTTAGTCCCTATTAGGCATCTAAAAATTCTTTTAAATGCTGATAGGTGTGATTCTTTAGGATTAGTTTGATATCTAGCATATACACACACACTAAGCATAATGTTAGGTCTACTAGCAATTAAGTATAATAGACCACTACTCATTCCTCTAAATAAGGTAGGATCTACATTTTTACCATTTGGGTCACTATCTAATTTCAAAGAAGGACTGATAGGAGTTCCTACAGGTTTACATTTGTCAAACTAAAATTTCTTTAATAATTCAACAGTATACTCAGTTTGATATAAGAAACTAGCTTTAGCTATTTGTTTAATTTGAAGTCCAAGGAAAAATGTTAGTTCACCCATCATTGACATTTCAAATTCATTTTGGATTAGTTGTGAAAACTTTTTACATAGATTTTCATCAGTTGAACCAAGTATAAAATCATCCACATAAATTTGCACAAGTAGAATATCTTTGCCTTTTTCTAAAATAAATAATGTGGTATCTATATTTCCTCTTTTAAATCCTTTTTCAATTAAGAACTTACTAAGCCTATCATACCAAGCTCTAGGGGCTTGTTTTAAACCATAAAGTGCTTTTTAAAGTTTAAAAACATGATCTAGGTTTTGAGGATCTTCAAATCTAGGGGGTTGTTGTATATAAATGTCCTCTAAAATGTATCCATTTAAGACAACACTTTTGACATCCATTTGATGAAGCTTAAAGTTCCTAATACATGCAAATGCTAACAGCATTCTAATGGCTTCTAGCCTAGCTACTAGAGCAAATGTTTCATTAAAGTCTGTGCCTTCTTCTTGATCATAACCTTTAGCAACTAGCCTAGCCTTATTTCTAATTATGATGCCATTTTCATCTAATTTATTCTTGAATACATAACAAGTTCCTATTACATTGTATTGGTCATTTCTAGGCACAAGAGTCCAAACTTTTATTTCTTGTAAATTGATTTAATTCCTCTTGCATATCCATAATACATTTATCATCTTGCAGGGCCTCTTATATATTTTTTGGTTCAATCAATGAAACAAATGAAGAATAGTTGCAAAAAGTTTTCGAAGTATTGCATGTTACCCTTTTTGATGCATCTCCTATTATAAGCTCTATGGGGTGATTTCTCATAAACTTCCAAGTTTTTGTTGGAGAGTAAAGGGGAGTGCTATCCATGACTGTTGAATCAGCATCCTCATTAGATTCTGTAGCATGAATTTTCAAATCATCTTGTTGAGTTTTTGAAGTTGATGTTGAAGTCCACCAGTGTTGCTGGTCTTCTTCTACATTTATCCTATGATCACTCAAGGAAAACTAATAAAAAACTACATGTACAGTTCTTCAATCTTCAAGGTCCTTTTATTGTAAACTCTATAGGCCTTGTTGGTTGAAGAATAACCAATGAAGATTCCTTTATTAGATTTAGGGTTAAATTTGTCTAAGTTATCTTATATCATTATTATGAATATAGCATTTACAGCCAAAGACATGAAAATATGAAATATTAGGCTTTCTTCCAAAATAGAACTCATAGGGTGTTTTATTTAAAATAGGTCTTAAAAGTACCTTATTCATTATATAGCATGCAGTGTTAACTGCATCTACCCAAAAAGACTTTGGAAGTATACTATCAATCATCATGGTTCTTGCCATTTCACCTAAGCACCTATTTTCTTTTCAACAACACCATTTTGCTAAGGTGTCCTTGGAGCAAAAAAGTTATGTTTTATACCATGTTTCTCATAAAACTCAACAAAATCTTTGTTTTCAAACTCTTTTCCATGATTACTTCTAATGAAAATAATTGAATATCCTCTCTCATTTTGAAATAAATTTGCAAGTCTATTGAAAGCTTGAAGTGTATCACTTTTGTGTGACAAAAAAAGAGTCCAAGAAAATCTAGAAAAGTCATCCACAATTACAAACACATAGGAATTACCTCTATAGCTTTTAATTTTGGATAGACTTATTAAATCCATGTGAAGTAATTCAAGAGGTATTAATGTTCTAACATTATTTTTTGATTTGAAAGAAGATTCCACCTATTTTCCTCTTTGACAAGCATTGCAAATTTTGTCTTTGATGAAATGCAACTTAGGCAAACCAGATACCAAATTTTTCTTGGACAATTTTCCAATCAGGTCTACATTAATATGTCTTAATCTTCTATACCAAATCTAGGTATCATCTCTAAAACTAACTAAGCAAGTAAATCTAATTTACATTCAGAATTCAAATCAAATGAGTAAACATTGTTAACCCTATGTCCTACTAATTTAAATTAATTATCAACACCATTCACGACAAGACATTTATTTGAGTTAAAGATTACTTTATTTCCTTTATCACAGAATTGACTTATACTTAATAAATTGTGTTTCAAGCCAT
>JANHAO010005594.1:0-22423 GCA_026873985.1 Saraca asoca | reverse complement strand
CCATATATTAGTTATATATGAATGATTTTCAAGGTTAGTATAATAACTTATTTTAATTTTATTTTACAGCCACCAGATGCAGGAAACAGATATGTCGCAGATGCAAGGCCCTCTTCCCATGATAGTCATGACATATAGCCATGATTTAGACCCTTCAGTTGTTAAATTATATATGGGGTTGTTGAATTCTAATGTTTGACAAACAAATGTTTTAATATTTATTATTAATACAAAATTCACATTCAATTTCATTTGTTTAAAATGTATGTATTTATTATAAATTATTCTTCTAGTAGGGTAATAGATAAAGGAAAAATTAGGACAGGGAAACACTGTATTTAGCGGTGATTTTTTGGAAAACTACTACTAAATGCAACGAAAATCGTCGTTAAAAATGATTTTTTTTAAAAAAATTTCTACCAAAATCGTTGCAAAGTGCAATGCAAAAATGCCACCAAAAGCAATTTTTTTTTGCCAAAACCGCCACTAAACGTAGAGAAAATCACCGCCAAAAATAATTTTTTTTAAAAAATTTCTACACAACAACCACTAAATGCAAATGAAATCGCCGCAAAAATTAAACAAAAAAATTATTTTTCTGGAAAACTACCACTAAATTCAGAGAAAATTGTCGCTATTTACAACTGTCGCTAAATTTGGAGAAAACCGCTGCTATATACAACCACAGCTAAATATAGATAAAACCACCACTATGTACAACATTTGTGAAACCGCCACTAAGTTCAGATATAACCATCATTAATTCTTCCTGACGCATGAATCTCCGACGGTTCTAGAAACCATCGTGAAGGTTGTTAGCGCTGCTAAATACATATTTTTTTGTAATGTGTTGCAACTACCATGGCCACCACCAACAATGTGATAACAGCTCACCATCACCACCTTTAAAAATAATAAGAGCAAGAAAATCAATTTTACTCCATTAATTCTTTTACATTCATTACCATTCACTATCCACCACCATTATTGCTATCATCACCACCAATGTGGCAATTGTTGTTGCCAACACTACCACCACTAATGTGGCGCACCTCCACCAATGCAGTGATAGCTACCATTGCTATTGACATCAATGTGGTGGCAAGCATTGCCAACCTCCACAATCTCACCAATAGCAGTTACTCCCACAATCACAATGACCAACCATTACTGCTACGGCATTACTACCACGTAATTCATTATATATCTCTATCACCACCATCATACACTATCACTATCTCCCTTCTACCACTATTATGTACCTTAACTACCACTACTTTCATTCTGTCACTACCATCACCCACTTTTATCATTTGCCATCAACAACTTTTCCTCCACGATCATCATCACCATATAAAAGATAATTTTATTTTAATTAAACATTTAATATTATATATTCTCTTTTGTTGTAAGAAATGTATAACATAAAATTATATACACTATACAATGATATATCAAATATTGTATAGCATGAAAGCTTATACTATACTATATCATGACCATTACATTATGAATAATTATTTTATACGATGTACCAAATGATGCTTGAGTTCCACAAAATTTACAACTGTGACATTATATAAGCAACTTTGCCAATAATTTAATATTCCAATATCGTGATAATTGATTTAAGAGTATTTCAAAGATTGAGAAATAACATTGAATCACTTTATTAGACAAAATAAAAATAATAATATTTTTAAAAGAAAAAATAATAAATTATTATTAGTTTTATTAGTTTAAATATCCAAAAATTTAGTTTTCATCCATTATAAAGATAAAATAAAGCTTATATATGAACAAAATTAAAAAAATCTTTAATCATGAGAATAAAATTAATATATGAACAAATGTTGCCTTGATGATGATAATGGAGTTTCCTTTTTTTTCCCCTTTATTATTAAATCTTACATTATTTGGGGTCAACTTTGATCATGAAGGAAATAAAGGCTCCTTTTTAACTATTGGCCGCTTTCAATTAGTTTGAAAACTGTTGATGAAAAAATAATATAACAAATCAATGTATAATAATATTGTAATTCTTAATTAAAAAGTTTATGAAAAAATTATCTAATTTTAAAAATGGTTAATTAAGTGAAAGATGAGTATTAGTTCCATACTTTGTATAATTTAAGGTGTTGATTTTTAAGTTTTTAAAATTGATGAGGATAAAATCTAACCACCTCAAAATTGAAGGGGCTATTTTACAATTCCTCCTTTTTCTTTTTTTTCTTGAGAACTTTTGACATTAAGATTTTCAAAGCCTATAAAACCCATGATCGTTAACTTTGAAGTGTTTGATTTTTTCATGATGTTGTTGGTCTAAATTAATTTGGACTTATCAATATTGTAACTACTATTATTTTTATTATTATTTTAAGAATATATGGTAAAACCTAATGTCAAATTATATGCATTGCGCTTTGAAAAGCGCGTTTGATGAATTATTTTCTCAGCAAATGGATAGTGGTCATTTATTAACATACCAAACAAAAAAGTGGCCATTTATATGTTTCAATTAAATGGATTTTAACCTTAAGGCTGACCGAGTGATTATGCATGGTTGGACTATACAATATTGAGGTAAATTTTTTTGAGAGTCAAGTTATGAGATTGTTTTTTTTCAAAACCCTTCAATTTGAACATAAATATCAATCATTATATATATACACATAACAAAAGTCACAAGTATATATATACACATAACAAAAGTCACAAGTCACTTAACATGTACAAGGGTCCAAAGTTAGCCTTGTAAATCAATTCAACAAACAAACAAGCTTTGTTTTGGATGAAAGTTGATGTAAAAATCAAACATGAAGAGGAGGTCATATGATGTGAATTTGAGAGAAAATGCATTTGTGTATTATTTTTTTTGTTTTGGGAGTGTTTGTGTTTTTTTTATAGATTGTTTATCCAGTGAGAATAGAAAAACATGTAGTTGCGATCTTAGCATTTTTATCTCTGCATCCATATGAGATGGCACATAGATTCTATCTCAAGGTATAGGAAAAGTCCTTATGCTAGTAAGTATGTCTACTTGTATTAGAAGGGCTTTGGCTTAGAATACTCATTAAAGGCCATGTTTGGTAACTCGATGGGCACTCATTAAGGGCCATGTTTGGTAACTCGATGGGCACTAAGGCATGAGCTAAGGATTAAATGGTGGCTTAAAGACTCCCTATATATACTCAAAACTATGTAATGAGGCATATATTAATAAAACAGAATTGTCCCTCTCCCTATTCAAAAAGTCCCTTCCTGTTGCATATTAGAATCTTCTTATGTGGGGCATTCTTAACGCTTGATATGCATGAATGATTCAACTACACGCTCACATTGCCAATAGACTATTGCACATAGGATTTCGTTATATGGATGATTGAAATCTATTTTGCCCCATTATCTATCCAAGTGTGGCTTGAGTTTATTGAAGGCTAGTATGTTAGCCAAGATAGATTGGTATCAAAGCTTAGTTATGGTAGAGAGAGCAAATCAGATGACTATAATTGGTAGGCTTGTAGTAGGCATGGGACAATTGTTATGTGCTCATTTAGAATGGCACCTGAAGGAATGCAAAACCATTCAAAAATGAGAGTGAATTGACTACTTATATAGTGTGTGAAAGCCTAAGGAGAAGTCCTTATCTTGCCAAGAAAGCTTTACTATGTCCATAAGGGACATATCAGATATAGGCAAAGCCTTTGTCATGCTAAAATGTGTGCCACAATAGATAATTAACATATCCTATGGGATGAAAAGTTTGAAAAGATGTGATTACTAGAAAAATCTTATTGGAAAAGCCCAAAATCATGTCAAAAAGTATAAATCCTACTTAAAGGAGTAAATCTAAAGGGAAAAGAGATGGAGTAAACCTAGAGCATGAATACCTTTCCAAGTAGGATAAATTGTGCACAACAATCGTATAAGTGTAATGAGTTAACTGTAGTGCTCATCCACAATATTTAAGGTGAGATGCTAGATAAGTTAGAATATCATAGTTGTATGACAAGTGACAATGATAACCTTTGTAGTGAGCTAAAGCTACATCGTTATGTGGTTGAGTTGTGACAAAGACTTGAGGTATAGAAGGCTAGCAATACATAGTCCGAAGACAAACTTTGCAACAATGACCATGGGGTTCACAATTGCTTGTGCACAAGCAAAGTGAAGCTTGAGTTAGAGTGGCAAAATACTCTATGCTTAACCCCCATCAAGCCATTGATGTGGGGCAGCCATCAAGAGGATGCGCTTGAAAAAGGAATCATCATAAGGATGCATTCAAACTAGGCTATGAAGGCTTAGACATCGATGATGTCATTCGAAAGGTGTTGAGAGAGAGGACATTGATCATCAAAGAAGTGGCTAGTAGGGCCAAGATACTAACGAGTGGCTATGAGGGTTCTAGGAGATAAGCAAGTATCAACCTTGAAGAGATAGCACTAAAGAGTGCAAACCTAGGCAGGGTCATGAAGGCCATGATGTTAAATAGAATCAATTTCACAAAGGTTGTGGTAGTTGAGACACAACAAGGCTATCAATTCATAGAGGGTCTGAGGATCCAAATGAGCATGGATGTGGCATAGTGAAGTCTAATGGATTGTTGAAACCCAAAACAAGTAGACTTGGAAGCAAGAAATGGGACTTACAGGCAAACCATGTTACTTGTCAACAAGGAATGAGACTTATGTGAAAACAAGGTGTTTTGATGGAGACTTGAAAGACATAAGACAAATTAACCTTAAGAAAAGTTACATAAAAGATCCAAGGATCCCTATAAAGGGTGTGACCCTTAGGATAGGCATTTAAATTGAAGCCTAATAGCATCTTGACATCACCAAGTCTCTAGGCCCTAAATCCATCTACAATAGAGCCTACTAAAAGCCCAAGTTTTAACCTCTTAGACCTTAAAATCCTTACTTATAACTCAAGCAACCATTATGCTAGATAGAGTCAATTTCACAAAGGTTGTGGTAGCTGAGATACAACAAGAATGTCAATTCAGATAGGGTTTATATTCAAATGAGTGTGAAATTGGCATAATAAAGTCTAATGGATTGTTCAAACCTAAAACGAGAAGACTTATAAGTGAGAAATGGGACTTGCAAGTAAACCATGTTACTTGTCAACAAGAAATGAGACTTGTGTGAAAACAAAGTGTTTTGATGGAGATTTGAAAGACCTAAGATAAATCAACCCTAAAAGAAGTTACATAAAAGATCCAAGGGTCCCAACAAAGGGTATGACCTTCAAGAGACACATTCAGACTAAAGCCTAATAGTATCTTGACATCACCAAGTCATTGGGCCCCAAATCCATCTATAATATAAGCCTACTAAAAGCCTAAGGTTTAACCTTCTAAACCTTAAAATCATTACTTATAGCTCAAGCAACTAGGGTAAAGCTTACATATGACTTAGCCAGCCAGTGTGAAACTTACTCACTTTATTTGCTTACATGGCATACTCATTACACCATTGTTACAAGGGCTAGCTGTTTGCTTTTACCATCAACTTCTACAACTAAACCACTTCTTAATCTTTGAACCAACTATCACAATTAGCTTTTACAACTAAGTTGCATCTTGGTCTTTGGACTAGCTATCAAAATTAACTTCAACAACTAAGCTACTTTTTAGTCTCTAGGCTATTTGTTATTATCAAAAGCTAAACTCTTAGTCTCATGACCACTTCACTCAGATGGCCCCTGTGCTAGCATGCTTGTGGTATGTCGTGTAATCCTAAACTAATAGGATGGCATAGAGGTATTGTGCTACCTAATGGTGCTCTCGATTAGGGACAATGATTGACTTAGACAATAGGGATAGATATCACTCTTCTTACCAAGCTCTTTGGGAACTTCTTGTGAATATGGTATGGTAAGATTGAGGTAGGGTTGTGTTTATGTAAGCATAAGGAAGTGACTATATCAAGCTTAACTTTGTCTCTCATAGATCCCTAAAGCAAGGGTGAGCAAGGAAACACCCCACCTATCTAAGCCTTATGTAGAACTTTGGCCTTTCCTTAGGAGTTGTAATGGACTTTCTTAGAACTTCCCTTTAGAACACCACTCCCCTAATATTCTAAGCTTTTAGAAGTATAACCTATAGAGTATCCTACCAATTTAGTTTATTTTAAATGATCTCAAATGTCTTATCCTATAAATACCACCCTTAAACTTCTTATCAACCCTAAACTTTCTCCAACACCTCTTCATTACCTCCCTTAACTACAAGCCTCATAAGGAGGCTGTTACATTACCCTTATTAAAACCTTTAAATGACCAGCATCCTATAAATAGGATCCCCATTCCCACTTTCACTAGATCTCTATGACCTTAAAGACCTCATAGCCATTAGAGATCTTTCAGACACATTTAGATTAACTAAGACCTCTATACCTCTAGAAATCCCAAACCTCCTTGAACCTTCAAACTTACTCACATGAACCCTTAAATAAACCTAGACACATAAAACACCCTAAATTAGACCCCTTTTAAACCTTTTGACCCTTTGTTACCTTTGCCATACTAAATAACCCTTGTCTAAGGTGCCTACTTCTTAACTCACAATAACCACCTTTACAAGCTAGTTCTATTACATTATTTATACCTCCAAGCTCTTTGAACCTCTCTACCTTACATTTTGGTGACTCTATTGAGAAAGTATATATATTAATGGCTTTTGGAAATGTGGTGGCTCCAAATCGTAGTGGTGGTAATGATAAAAATTCTGCCTCTAGCCTTCAAACAAAATAAGGAGTATTCCCATATAGGATATCTCTTAGGTTTGCTCTAGAAAATGCTAGCCCTTCATTGGCTATAAGTAAATCTATTTAGTGGGACCAAAAATTGTTCTGGTGAATCTGTTCTGCTCGCCAAATGAAATTGATGTGTAGACAACTAGAACCGATTTAGTACCCTAAACATTGAGTTATGACAAGATTTAACAAGCAGGATAGATACCAATGTTCTTGCAAGACAATTTTGCATCATTATGGGCATGATGCCCATGATGACTATACTAGCCTTTATGATAGGAAATCTAATGAGAAATCAGTAGTAGATGGGGCCAAATTCTCTTTGAGATTACTTGCTTCCTAGGTGGGATGACTCAAGGAGAACAATTCCAAACTCTAAATCTATAATAGCACTTGGCTTCTACAAACATGGTGCTAAACAATAGGAACCTATTATAGAAGTGGTTAGTGATATAAGGAGAGCACAATCTATCACATTTTTGGATGCTTCATGGTCACATAACCCATGAGAAGTTTATACATAACCATGGTCACCTATGATCACTTACGAAGACACCAAACATTTTCTAAAAGAGGTAAAGAAAAGCATGGTAGTAGACACTAATTTCAAACTAACTTTCCCCTATAAGTTGTCCATCCACCCATTCCTAGAGGGTTACTAGCCACCTCTATTCAAAAAGTTTTTAGGAAACAAGGTTGCTAAGAAGCATATTGACTTGAGGGTCTTTGAGGGATATCATGATTTACGATTGAGAGAATGTTCAAAGTTCCTAAGCGGAAAAGCTTACTCATAGTATACAAAGCTTTACCTCGAGTCCATTGGAACATAAAATGAAATGGTGATAGTCTTTAGTAATAAGTTCTTCATGACCAAAGGAATTATTCATCTCATGGACTTAGGAAAGATCGAGTAGAGGAAAGGTAAGGATGTTGTTTGGTTCATTAAGAGACATAACAACAGAGCGCAAGTTTGCCAAGAAGAAGTTGTTAAGTTTGCATTTGCACAAAGCTGTATTACCAATATGGAAGACCTAATGACTCCTTATCTAAATCATAGAGTTATTGATACCTTTCAGAAGTTAATAACCCAAGTAAGAAGGGTTTCAACCTCTCTCAAATAGTAAGCGTATAGAACCAAAAGTTATGATGATAGATATAATGAATTATATTTGTTAAAACTTGCAATTAGAAAGAAGACCCTTGCTTATGGGCTTGACTTCTAGAAGAATAAGGATTATAATCAGACCCCCTTTATTGATTTACAATAGCAAGCCAAAGCTAGACAATTGGATTAAAAAGCATTCTCCACCATTTTGCTACCTTAAAAATAATGTACATGCTCTTCTAGCTGCTTGGATGAACGATGGACTTATAACATTGCCTACTTAGGTAGGGACATTCACTAAGGCACAAAAGAAGGCTCCATGCTTTTGTAGGTACCATCGATCCTTGATCTATACCAAACAGGAGTGTTACACACTAACAAGGGTATTCGATGAAAAACTTAAGAGTGGGGAGCTAAATGATAAAGACATAAATGTTCAACTCCTTTTAGAGCAAAAAGTTAACACAATCTCTTGGGTGGTGTACATTGTTGTAGAGAAGCCTAATAATGAGATCACTATAATATAGATATTTAAAGCTATAAATGCATCAATAGCTCACGCATTAGCTAAGTCTTATAACTTTCAAAACTTCTTTGATCCAATTGCATTTAATTAAGAAGGAAAATACCAAGCCTCATTGGCCATTGTGAAAACTTCGTAGGCAAGAAGAGGAGTTAGTGAGTAGTAGAAAGATAGCTGTAAGGTGACATATAAACACAATGTAGTAATTTTGTTTAGAGAATTCAACAAACAGGTGTTTTATGCAAGGCACAATAGACCACTTTAACTAGAAGCCATTATCAAAAGAAGGAAGGTGAAGAGAGCTCTAGTAGATAATAGGCTAGTGGTCAACATTGTGCCTATGTCTTTACTACGGGCAATTAATTACCCTAAGAAGCGAATAGTCTAGGCTTCCATAATCTTAAATACCTTCAGAAGGTCTTTATTTGAAACAATAGGGCATGTGTGCATTAGTCTTGATGTTGAGGCAAATTTCAAATAGGATTTGTGTGATAAAAGCTAATCCAAGTCATAACATCTTGCTTAGATGACCAAGGCTATATGCTTGTAACTGTGTACCCTTAACTTTGCATAAGTGTGCTAAGGCCTACTTCAATAGGAAGGATATTGAACTCTATGCTTTTCAGGGCCCCTTTGATAAAGAGAAGCTCACTTTACTATAGCAAAACCGTAAGCTATCCTACTTAACACAAAGAAACAAAACAGGCAAGAGCCTCTTCAAAAAAAATTGCAACAAGAAGACACCACTATGCCTCCTGCACAAAAGCCTAAAGAATCCAAAGCCACCCCTTCAAAGTCATAAACAACACAAAGAAAATAGAAGCCTAAAGGGACTTCTCAGAAACCTGAAGCACTACCAAGAAAGGATGACATGTCTATTGAAGCACCACCCATGAAAAGAGTCAAATTTGTTGAAAATGATCAGTCACTTCTAGTTGTCCTCTATCTTAAGGACATTGATAGGAAAATAATATATCATTTCTGATGAGATGAGCATTATGGGGGAGAAGAAGAAGAATCACCAATCTCCTACCCTTTATATAACTTAGACCTAGTAACAATAAAGTTTACTAAAGAAGAATTACTAGTCACTTGCCTTTTGTACCCCTTAAACCCTATAATAATAAAATTGCTCGAGGATGAACCACCTCTGAGAGAGGAAAAACTTTAAGGATGCACCTCCCATAATGCAAGATTCCCCAAAACCACTGGATGAAATCCTAGAAAAGGTTAAATTGGAAAGTGATTGAAAAGATAGGCAACCATGATTAGCTAAGCACTTGGCTTAGAAGAAAAAGAAGTGTTAATTAGCTTATTGAAAGAATTCAACGACATCTGTTCATGGAATTATCTTGAAATTTTTGTGTTAAGCCCTGGCCTAATCTCCCATCAATTACTAGTTAAGGCCCCTCATTATCTTGGAAAGCAACATCCTAGGCGATTCTATCTAGATGTTAATGCTTAGATAAAGGAAGAGGTTAATAATCTCCTAAAAGTAGGGTTCATAAAACAAATTAAACACTCCACCTAGCTTTCCAATAGAGTTCTAATCAAGAAAAAAATAGACAAATATGAATATGTGTTGACTTCCAAGACTTGAATAAGACATGTCTAAAAGATGAATTCTTCTACTCACATTGACACCTTGTTAGACACAACTGTGGGGAATGAATAACTCTCTTTTATGAATTGATTCAATAGATGCAACCAGATACTAATGAGCCTACTTGATACTAAAAAAATCACTTTTTGAACCTTACTCGGGAATCTTTCCTATGTTATGATGCCTTTTAGACTAAAGATCGATGGAGTTACTTACCAGAGAGCAATGACAACAATCTTCCATCATAACATGTTGCATAATTTTATGAAAGATTATATAAACAATATTGTGGTAAAATACAAGAGAAAGGAAGATCATTTGACTCACCTCAAAAGGGTCTTTAAGAGATGTAGAAAATGCCATCTAAAGTTAAACCCACTAAAGTTTGCTTTCAGAGTATCTTCTAAAAGTTCCTAGGTTGCAAAATCAATAAGGAAGGAATAGATATGGATAAAGCTAAAATAAAGGCCATCAAGGAGATGCCTTGCCCTATTAAAGGAAAACTCTCCATTCAAATGGAAGCAAGAGCACTAGAAGGCCTTTAATAGAATTTTATAAACCCTTTGTTCCACCAAGGCAATGACCACACCATAGCCAGGAGTTCTTGTTGCACTATATCTTATCTCCACCAGTAAGTCCATTAAAGTACTTCTAGCATAAGATGTTAGAGGCATAGAAAGGCCTATTTATTACCTTAGTCACCTTTTGTAAGGGTCAAAAGTCAAGTATTCATCCACGGAGAAGCATTGCCTAGCTCTTAGAAGTTCTATCACTATTTCTTGGTTCAAATGGTCTACTTGTTCATGAAATCATATCTAATTAAGTTCTTACTAAGAAGGCCAACCCTTAAAGGATAGATGCGTTGATGGATGCTCTTGATTTAAGAATATGATAAAGTCCCCAAACCACTAAGGGCTCTAAAGAGTCTAGCCTTAATTGATCTTCTCACTTACTTCCCTTTTAGGGAATTTGAGCAAATTTGTGAGGAAATTATTGGAAGATTCCTTGAAGCAGATGTTAGTGCTATTTGTAAAGTGGAGAAGCCATGGAATTTATATTTTGATAGGTCACTTTCTACACCTAAAGAAAGTGTTGCTGATATTATAATAAGTTTGATGGAGATATACATCCTATGGCATATAAGCTTGGCTTTCCTTGAACTAATAACGAAGCTAAATATGAAGCACTTATCCAAAGTTTTATATTGACAAAAGAAATGGGTGTGATAAGTTTGGTGGTAAAAGGAGACTTTATCCCAAGGATCAAACAAATGAGAGAAGAGTTTAGGGTAAGAGAGCCCATCTTGACAGCATATAGGGATATAGCACAAAGTCATCTAGGCTAAATTAGTAGGGTGACTTTCACTCATACACAATAGGCTAGTGACAAGTGTTCTAACACCCTAGCCACAATTAGAGAAAAAATTGTAATGAAAGGTAACAACATCATCTCTATCATTGTCACATGTCATAAATAGCTAATACTATCTTAAAGCTCCAGCTCACACTACTAGAAGGTAGTGATTGGAGAACAATCATAACAATTGAGCTTTGTAATCCCAAGAAGGTAAGTCCAAATATTTTAAGGGATTTCTAGCAATTAAAATAGAGACTTTATAAGAAAAGTCCAAAAGGATTTTCGATTAGTTGTATCTTAGTGATCGAAGGAACTAAGATGAGGAAAAGAATTCATCAAGACATCTATAGGCAAGAAAGTCCACCTTTTCACCATTGGCTGTAAAGGTAAGGCGTGTACTAGCTAGACATGAAGATGGGGTTTAACAGACTACAAGTTTAGTGCAAGGAATGCTGAAGGATCCACATAGAAGATGTGAATAGTGTGGATTCAAAAGAAGATTGGATAAAGGTTTATACATAGTACCTCAGAAAAGGGGTACTCTAAGCCAGCCTAAAATGGTAGAGAAGATAAGAAAGACAACAATAAGATATTTCTTAAAAGGTGGAGCCTTGTACAGAATAGGAATAGATAAGGCTCCTAAAAGATTTTTGAACACTACAGAATATGAGATACTTCTAGAGAAGGTGCATTAGGGGGCTTGTGGTGATCATCAATGAGCTTGAAAGTTGCATCATAAGTTGTTTAGGTTTGGATACTACTAGCCCATAATGGAAAATGATAACCGTAACTACATGAGATGGTGTGAAGGTTGTCAGTTATGACCTTGTAGTTAAACTATATGCCTTCTCCACTCCTTGGCCTTTTCATACTTGGGGCTTGACTCAAAAGGCTGTGTGTAGATTTTAGTGGCAAAAGAACTTTTCACAAAGTGGGCAAAAGTAGTAGCTTTATGGAGTGCACATGGAAAAGCAATATTTAACTTTATTAAAGAGAATATAATATTTAAGTTTGGGATCCTAAAGAGGATAATACCTAATAATAGTACTACCTTTATAAACAAATTAGTTAGAGCTCTCATTGAAACAAAATCACTCATGACAAATCAAGCCCATATTATTCTAAAGGGAATGGCCAAGATATGGCAACTAATAAAACCTTACTCTGAATTTTGACAAGGATATTGTATGAAAATCATAAAGAATAGATGGAATTTCTTCCAATGATATTATGTACTTATAGAATGTCTAAGCACGAACTTACCTAAACGACTCCCTTCTTACTCATTTATGGCATTGAAGCAGTTGTACTCACAAAGTTAAAGGTTGGTAGCCCATGGATCTCCTTAACTAAAGAATTTTTAGTCCACGGGGTATGTTAGGGTAGAAGTTGTTAATGAGAAAAAGTGGAAAGCTCAGGCAATATATGTAAGTAGAATCTCTAAAGCTTACCATAAATTAATGAGGCCTAAAAGCTTTCAACCTGGAGATCAAGTGTTTAAGGCACATAAATTTATGAGGCCCAAAAGCTTTCAACCTTGAGGTCAAGTGTTTAAGGTAAGCAAGCATGTGATGAGAAACTTGCATGTGTCAAACTTCACTCCTAAGTTGAAAGGTTCATACATAATAAGTCAAGCTACCCCTAACGGTTACTACATAGTCCTAAATTAGCAAAGTGGGCTTGAAAGAGCTCCAATGAATTTCAAGTTTACCAAGAATTTTTATCCATAGAAAAGTTGTATTGTCCTTTTCTTGATTTATGAATAAAAGCTTCAAAGCGTATGGTTGTAATAAAGGGCCGTTGAAGCCATCAATAATGAATAGGAAACAATTGAATTGCTTAAAAGATATTTCTCTTATAAAGCACGCAGAAGGTTTACAACTAAAAAAAATAAAAAAAGGAGGAAAAGAAAAGAGAAAAGGAGCCTACCCTAGGAAATCAATAAGAAGGCTATCCTTCCAACAAAAAAAGCTTTATAAAATGTCTGCCCTTGTCTAACGTGCTCAAAACACCTTGTCAAAGTAGCAACACGTACTTCATAATACCACTTCCTAGCTAAGGTGTTCCCAAAATCTCTATTCAGATGATAAAGCGTACATTAACTATTGTCAAACACCCAATCAAGATTGAAACCCACTTGAGAAAGTGAATGGCTTGCACACTCAATCGTTAAAACCGCTTACGGAGTATACTCACTAAGATCCCTTCCATGGATAAGAAGGTAAAATTTCACAAGCAACTTATATGCAATGGCATAGATCAAATCATCATCCCCATTCCTTGGAAGAAAAAGGATAGAAAAGTAGAACAAGATCTCCGTCAAAGCACTTCCTTTATCATCTAACAATCTCACAAAATCACGAACCCGAGCAATCAACATATTATAATCTCTTTCTATTACATCATCATCACTTAATGGAAAATCAAAAGCTTGAGTTACCATTGGCCCCTAGGGAGCATAAACTAGAGGAAAAGCAGAAGGGCTTGTAGTTTGATCTTGAGAAGAAGTAGGATGCATGAATTACTAAGAAGGAGGACCTTGGCTTATAAAAGGACTTAAAGCATAATTGACTTTTCTAGTAGCTTTTTGCTCTTTTATGTGGTGATCAGTAGCTATATTGGCCAAATAGTTATCAATAGCTTTTGTGGATAGTGCCTTCACCTTAACATATGCCTAGTTAGCATCATTAGTTTATGCTCTTCCTTCCTATCCTAACTCTTGAGATGCTTATTTGGGAGTTGAAACCATTAGCCTAAACAACATACCATGCTTGAGAGAAGGATCAATAGGGGTAGATCCATAAGGAATGGCATTATAAAAATCTAGACCTAGAAATAAAGATAGTCAATATAATGGATCAAGAGGTTATGCAAAGTGATTAGACAAGATAATAATAGAAACTTTCAAAAAAACCTAAAATGAAAGTGTTGATAGAGCCATGACTATTTGTTCTGTTGCTGAGAAATAACAGTGACACTTGGTTCATAAAAAACTTCAATCAAGTAAGGAAGGGGCCCTGAGACATGATTGAAATTTCTGAAACTTCTACCTACAGGTCATAGAAACAATCTTAAAAAGAAAGAGAAAGCATTATTAATACAAGGTTTAAAAGAAAAGGAAAGATCAGCTTACCAGACCTAAAATTTTGACTATCCTTTTCCATTATCAGTAAAAGTCGGAGGGGCTTTTGTGCCTTTTTCAAAACTTGGTGATAAGCTTGAAGGGAACTTGCATAACACATTCTCAAATCTCTTCTCCTTGAGAATTATGAAGAACTTGTGCGAAAGTCTTTAGAGTTGGAAGACATATTGAAAACTTAGAAGAATATCAAAACAAGAAATGTGTACTAGGAGGAACTCCTAAATACTTGCAATTGTTAATATGAAAATGCATTAATAAAGTGGCACAATTAATGCATTTTGTCCAATCTATGCACTAAACTTCTCATAGGGGACCTAATTTGTTCAGCAGATCTGACACACCCAAAGGGGATTTGTACAAATCTTCATTCCCTTTATGCTCATGGCATTCTTAAAAGGGTCTTAAACATCTAGGTTGGATAAAATAGGTCACACAGAAGATCACATCACTCAGAAGCAATAAGTTATTCAGAAGTTATGTTAATTAAAGGTGATAAGTTGTTCAAAAGTTCATATTTCCTAACGATTCAGGTTTCTTAGTACTTTCTTTTTTGCATAAGTATAGCTGAAGTAAAAAGACAAAAGGAAATAAGAGAAAGTGAGATCCCTAGTTGCTTGCAAACATAATAATAAAAATTACAAATGATGATATTATAAAATATTTACAAGTATAAAAATAAAGGGTCTTAGACTACTCTTGTAAAAAGTCTAGAAAAGTGACCTTCCCACCAGCAATTAGCTTTTGTATAGTTTTTTCTAAATGCCAATGACTTTCTGTTTACCCTGTGGAAAAGGCACCTGAACATGAACTTCACCTTTTTTGATGGGGACATTGAAGCAACTATTCAGCGTTTTGTGGAGGACGTGAGGGTAACTTCAACCTTAGGTGTAGGAATTGGTGGTGAAGGTTCTCCTGCTTGAGGTGATACTTAGGTTGAAGGTAGCTCATAGGTGGAGGAAAGAGCTACAGTAGGGTTTGATGACTAAATAATAGAAGACTTACTCGTGCTTTTCGCTGATTCTCTAACCCCCAAGGATTCATTCAGGTCCTCGACCTCACCATAGCTCATGCCTCTATGTCCCAGCCTCACATTTTTATTTTTGATTACTTAGAATGTACTCCAATTGGACAAATCATTTGTAAAGAAAGTAATTATTTTTTGATGAAATGTTTACTTCTAAAATGAATCTGTTTAACTTAGTTCATTCTAGTTAATTAATCTTCCATGCTTTTGCCAAGTCAAACACTAGAATACTTTGTTAGCAAACCGTGACTCCATGCCTGAATGCTAGATTAGTGGGTGATGGCCCTTGTAGCTCCTATGATAGCTGGTCAAGCTGATAACATGAACGCTTAATAGGCCAGCTGTGGACTATGTCAAGTTGAATGCCTAATAATAGATAGAGTCATAGCAATTATGCTACTTGGCGGGTTTCACCACAGCTTGTAGATCGATTTGTGATTAAAATTAAGATAAATGCCTAGTATGTTGCAAACGATGATTTTTCAGCCAAGTAGAATGGGATTTTACGGAATCATGGATTTTTCATATGTGGAAATATTTCATTTCCTATATAATGCTTTGTTGAAAATCCATTTAGAAATTAATAAGCAAAGATATAATGATTTAAGGAGGAGTTTAGGTGCTTTTATTAATTTCTGAATGATCATATAGGACTTGAGGGGTGAACAAATATTCATTGATAGTAGGGGCATAGGTGTCGTGCATTCCAGGCTCGAGGAAATTTTGTTCCATCTACATTTGCCAAGTGATAAGCTCTATTGCCCTGGACTTTCTTAATGAGGGAGGGGCCCTCCCAGTTCAGACCTAGGGTTCCCTCATTAGCCTTGTGTGCTCTTGGAAGGATAAGGCATAGTACGAGGTTGCCAATTTTATAGTGCCGAACTTAGACCTTTTTATTATAATACCTTATGACCCATTATTGGTAGGTCATGATTTTGAGGCGAGCTCTTTTTCTTGTTTCTTCTATAAGATCAAGATTAGCAGGGAGCAGTTGGTTGTTATCATCTAGATTAAAAGTAATTTTTTGTTGTGATGCTACTTCAAGTTCTGCTGGGATCATTGCCTAGATCCATATACTATTGAGAAGGGAGTTTCTCCTGTAGTGTTATGAACTATGGTTCTATAAGCCTAGAGCACTTTTTACAACTCATCCACCCATGCTCCCTTCTTGGCCTCCAACTTTGTCTTCAAGATTTGTTTGATGATCTTGTTAATGATTTTGACTTGTCCATTGGCCTATGGATGGTCTACAACCGAGAAGCTTTTTGTGATCTTAAGATCATTGCAAAACCTGATGAATTGCTTGCTGTTAAATTGGATCTCATTGTCAGTCACGATTTGCTAGGAGACTCTAAATACGCAAATAATGTTATTCCATACAAACTTCCCAATCTTTGCATAAGAAATCTCTATGAGCTCCTTTGCCTCTGCTCACTTGGTTAAATAATCTACAGCCGCCACTACATGTTTGCAATTTCTATAAGCTATAGGGAGTGGTCCAATCAAATCCATGCCCCAGATCGCAAAGGGCCATAGACTAACCATTTATTTCAAGTAGTCTGGCGGGGCTCGTAGGATCTTTATGAAACTCTGGCATTTGTCACATATTTTGACAAGATCAATAGTGTCCTATTTCATTATGGGCTAATGGAATCCTTGCTGGAGAGCTTTTTATGGTAGAGATAACCCCCCAGTATGATTTCCACAATGGCCAACATGGATCTCTTTTAGGACAGTGTCACAGTCATGGCCATCAGTGCATCTTAGAAGTGGAGTTGAGAAGCCTCTTTTGTACAGCATATTATCATAAATGCAATATCTGGCTAACTGAGCTCGTAATCATTGTGCCTTGAGCTTATTTTTTGGTAGTTTGTCATTCTATAAATAGTCCAAAATTAGGTTCATCCAGGACCCTAGTGCCTCGGTAACTGTCATCAGGGCATTCTTCTGCTCCATACTTAGGGACGAGAGAAATTCTACTAGGATTGGCCCTAAGAAATCAGCATCATTAGTCATAGCTACGTGAGCCAAGGCATCAGCATGTGTGTTCTGAGCTTGATATATTTGATTGGCTTTAAATTGCTAAAACGAACTTAGTAACTCCTAGAATTTCTGTAGGTAGATGATCATTTTTTATCCCCTGGTCTAGTATTCTCCTTGTACATGGGAAACAACAAGCTGCAAATCATTAAAAATCTTCAATCTTTTAGCTTGCATTTCCTTTGCTAGTCACAGCCTGACTAATAATGCTTCATACTCAGCTTCATTGTTTGTGGCTTGGAAATTGAATCCCAATGCACAGAGGATTTTATGCCCCTTTGGATTGATGAGAAGCACTCTTACCCTAGCCTTTTGTTCGCTTGATGACCCATCAATATACAGTTGCCAACATGGAGTTTTTGAAGTCTCTGCTTCATCTTATATAGGCCCAGAGAATTTTTCAATAAAGTCTACCTTAGCTTGTCCTTTAATTACTAGTCTAGGCTTATATTCGATGTCAAACTAAGCTAGCTCAATTGCCCATTTAAGTAGACAACTTGAGGCATCCATTTTTTGTGAGACTTGTCAAAGTGGATACTGCATGAGCACTTTTATGCTATGAGCCTAGAAGTAGGGTTGCAGCTTCCTTGATGCAACTACCAGGTAGTAGGTGAGTTTTTCCATAGGTAGTACCTTGTCTCAGTGTCCAGTAACCTTTTACTCATGTAATAAATGGGAAACTAAGTTCTGCCTTTTTCTTGTATCAAAGCCACACTAAGAGCGTACTGGGACACTCCTAGATAGATGACTAGCTTCTCACCCTTCTTTAGTTTAGACAAAAGAAGAGCTTGTTTGAGGTATTGCTTAAGTTATTGGAAGGTGACTTCATATTACTATGTCCATTCGAACATCCTTGCCTTTTTTAGGACATCAAAGAAAGGAACACACTTATCCATTGCCTTAGAGATAAACCTATTAAGTGTTGCAACCTGGCCGTTTAAGCTTTGCACGTCCTTGACTCCAGTAGGGGATCTCATGTCGATAAGAGCTTTGATCTTCTCAGGATTTGCTTCAATTCCTTTGTTATTTACCATGAATCCAAAGAACTTCCCTGAAGCAACCTCAAACACACATTTATGTAGATTCAGCTTCATTTGATACTTTCTTGAGATTTGGAACATCTCTCCTAGATCATGTTGGTGACTTGTTCGAACTTCACCAACATATTGTCCACATACACCTCCATTGCTCGATTGATCTATTCCTTAAGCGTCATATGCACTAACTGTTGGTAGGTTGCCCCTACATTCTTTAGTCCAAAGGGCATCACTTTGTAATAATATAGCCTATGGTTAGTGATAAATGAGGTGTGTTCCTTATCCTGAGCATCCATGGGGATCTAGTTATTCCTTGAGTAGGCATCCATGAAGCTGAGTTGGTGCCCTATGTTGCATCCATGAGCTAATTGATCCTTGGCAAGGGTAAGTTATCCTTTGGACATGCTTTATTAAGGTTTATGAAGTCAATACAGGTCCTCCATTTCCCATTCTTCTTCTTTATGAGTATTGGGTTGGCTACCCAAGTCAAGTAATAGGCTTCTTGGATAAACTTATTAGCTAGAAGCTTATCCACCTCCTCCTTTAAAGCAACATAACGCTCGGTAGTCATAGGTCTTCTTTTTTGATGAACTGGCTTATGATGGGGGTCAATATTAAGTTTGTGTGACATGACCTTGGGGTCGATTCCCACCATGTCTTCATGATTCTAGGTGAAGATGTCTAAATTCGCCTTAAGAAATTTAGTTAACTACATTTTCACATTCAGAGGCAAGCTTTTCCCCAGCTTGAAGCATCTTTCAGCATCCGCCTCACTGATTTATATGTCCTCGAGCTCCTCCATTGGGCCAATAGCATGGTCTATATCCACCTCATATGGGTTAAGGTTATGGCTGACCCTTGTTGTGCTCATGGCTTGTCGTTCTCCACCAGGCACCACATTAACCTTTTTTCCTCTTACTCCAAGCTTAACCATTTTTTCATAGTAGCATTAGGCTACATGCTATTCTCTTTGCACACATCTGACTTAGTTAGGCATCAGGAATCTGATGGTAAGTGTGCTGGTTGATGTGACCATATCTAGGTCATTCATCTTGAGTCACCCCAGCACCATATTATATGCTTGAGGATAGTTTATGACTAGGAAGTCTGTCAGAATAGTGGCTTGGCAGTCTGAGTCTCCTAGAGTAATTGGGAGGTTTTTCTACCCCACTGGTAATATTCCATGCCCCATGAAGCTGCAAAGGAGCTCAAAGGATGGCCTCAACTGGCTCATGCTCACTCCCATTTTGCTTGAATCACCCTTTATACATTACAACACCAAGCTGCCAATGTCAATCATTGTTCTCCTTACCTCAACATTGCCTATTATGGCTCAGATAACCAATGCATCATTGTGAGAAGTGTGTATTCCCCATACATCTTCTTCTATGAAGGTGATGCTATCTGTGGCTGTTTTGGCTTTCTTAGTGAGTCTTTCATGTTCCCCATGACTTGTGAGCAGGACATGGCTTACCTCTTACACGTAACGATTGTGTGACCTATTGAAAATGCCTACAATATAAGGTCCACCATGGATGGTAAATATAGTCCTCATAGAGGGTGCCTCCTCATGTTCAAGAGTGTGCTAATGCTGATGCTACACTAGTTGCTGAGGCCATAGAGGTTACTGTCCCAAAGGTTGCCCTACATAGTCCTTCAAGCGACCTCTCTTGATGATATCCTTAATGGCATCTTTGAGCATCCAGTAATTTGAAGTATTATGGCTGAGCTCATTGTGATAGGCATAAAACTTATTCCCATTCCTGTGCACAAGAAGAGTCCTTGTGGGCTTAGGCTTCCTAAAGTCCTCATCCCACTCTGCTGCAAAGATCCTACCTGGAGTTTCTGGTAGGATACTATAGCTATCATGTCGACCTTAGTATTTTGGTCGCCTACCCTTGGCCTTTTTTGCAGCCTGGCCATCAGAGCCATCCTTTTGACTCTTTCTATTATTCCTGTCATTGCCTCTCTTTTTACCTTGGTTGGAGCCGCTCACATCATTCTTCTAATTGGACTTCTTTGGGCCAAAAGTCTCCTCCCACCTAATTTCCTTGGCAACTCGCACGTGGAATTCGCTCAAGTCCCTCACTAGAGACTTATATATACTCTCGTATAATTTCTTGTCCTTGTGAAGTCTAGTCGAGATCGCCATGAGGATGCTTTCATCTGAGGGATTTTCCATATTATTGACCTCGCACTTGAACTGGGTGATGTAGTCTTTCAACGATTCATCCCTCTATTGAAAGACTATTGTGAGGTGACAGGATGGTGCAAGCTGCCTTCCTAGCACCTTATATTGGTTGAGGAATCTTCTCTAGCATTCTTCCCAATTGTGAATGCTATGAGCTGGGAGACTCTTGAGCCACGTCCAAGCTATCTCTCCGAGGGTAGTAAGGAAAACACGACATTTGACCAATGGATTGGTGGTCTAAAGATCCATTTAGATATTAAATGCATCTAGGTGGCTATACAGGTTGTTATCCCTATTGTACTATAGGATGTTCAGGACCATAAACCTATAAGAAAGAAGCTCTATCTCAATCTCCCTAGTGAATGGTGTCCTCTCCTCATAATGGTCTTGTCTGTCATGAATTAGAGGCACTTTTCTAATTGTTATACCCTCTAAAGTAGTTCTTCGATCATCGGGTCTTGTGTTTCAGACCGATGGTTAGTGGTCTTATGACTCCTGTACCCTCTGAAACTACCAGGATCTTTAAGTTTGGGAGGTAATTTTTTCTGGATGATTGCACTACATTCTTCAGTTAAAGAAACTATGGTATATTCCTCAAATTTCTTCTTGTTAGATAGAATCTCCTTTAAGAACTTGGCATAAGAGGGCATTTATGAAATAGCTTCCAAGAAAGGGATATTAATGTGCAACTTCTTAAGGATGTCCAAAAACGTCCTGTATTGTTTCTCCCATCTTGCTTTGGCTAATCTTTGAGGGAAGGGGATTGGTGGCTTGCATGGCTTTGGAGGTATATACTTGGATTCTTCTTCTTTTTGATCCTCCTTTTCTATCTCTTCTCTAGCTTTATCCTCCTTAGGCTTCTTAGCTTCTACTCCAGGCTCATCAATTCTAACTTCCTCTTCGCTTATCTCAGGCCCTTCTAATTGTTTTCCATTTCTTAAAATAATAGCTTTGCAATGCTCCCTTGGATTCTCTAGTTGACCTGGAAGTTTACCTAGACTTTGGGATGAAGAACTGGCTTGTTGGGCAATTTGAGTTTCTTGCATCTTGTTATGTGTGGCTAGTGAATTAACCTTGGAAGCTAGCTCCTTAATAGCCTCATTCATGGTCTAGTTCTAAATCCTGAATTCCTCATTCTGCTTAGTTTGGGTCATCACAAAATTTTCCATCAATTGCTTAAGGTTAGATTTTGATGGGAGTGAAGGATTAAGAGGTTTTTGGGATTGGAAACCAAGGGGTTGCTTGAAATTATTTTGAGAAGTAGGGTTTGGATTTTGTCGGTTGGAGAAGTTAGGATGATTCCTCCAGTCTAGGTTGTATGTATTGGAAAAAGGATTGTTTAGCAGGGCAAAATTATTGACAAAGTTCACTTGCTCACTACCTTAAAGAGAAGGATTCCCTAACTGACATTTAGCAGCAATGTGGCCAATGCATCGACAAATTTTGCATGAAACCCCGGAAGAGCCTACTACATTCACACTTAACTTGTCTAATTTATGAAATAAAGCATCTACCTTGGAGGACAAATGGTCTATTGTATCAATTTCATATTTCACCAGTGGTTTCTTTGATAAAGCTTGATCACTTGACCATGAATAATGATTTTGAGCCATGTCCTCTATAAGAGTGTATGCTTCATCTATA
>JANHAO010005593.1:0-22425 GCA_026873985.1 Saraca asoca | reverse complement strand
AAATGTTTCTTTTGACACATGTGGGGGATTGTTGTAGTTTTGTGAGTGTGTCAAAAGAAAAGTCCCACATTGCTCAAGTTTTGTGCTTGTGTCAAAATAAAAGTCCCACATTGCTCAAGAGAAAATGTTCACTACTTTTTGAGCCTATAAATATAAAACTCCAGAACTGTTTCAAATACAACAGAACAAATTCTCCTCTCCTCTCTAACTCCACTGAGTTACTGCATTCTTATCTTTTCTGCTGTTCTACTAGTTTTATTTCTACAATAAGGGTTTGCTTAATCCTAGAGAGCTATCGCATTCAACTATATGTGGCGGAATAACTCTTAAGAACAGTATCTTTTGATACGACTTAAATCAAATTTTGTGTGCAGCTGATTTCCCAACAATTTCTACATCCGCAACAAACAAACTATGTATTGAGAGGACTGTAAGAGGGGATCTGCGGAAGTCATTTGATGGGGAGCATGTTAGCACTAAAAACACTTCGTTCATAATATTATTGGTCAAAATAAAAACTGAGGTTTAGAGTTTATAAAAAAATGTGACAAATGTCAGAGGTTCGGATGGACAGCCTGCAATCCAATAAACACGAATCATATCACCTCTGCCACTCCAACGATGGGGAGCCGACGTATCGTGGGGGCCTTTTCCCGTGGATGACACCTTAAATACTCAGTCGTTACAGCAGATTAATTGGTGGATTCATTTTGACTTCTCTCACACCTACGATTATTTAATCTTATCTTACATAGAAGGGTACATAGATTCCATTTTTATTATTTGTTTTTGCCTCACAACATCCTAAAAGAGGGAGAGAAATACTTATATAAAAATAATTATATAGAAAATACTTACATGGCGATACTTAAATAACAAAATAGTTTCACCCAAAAAAAAAAAAATAAAAGAATCTGCGTCTATACTATTGGGACCTAGCAGCCAATGCCGACGGCATCAAACACCCAAGCTCCAGGGGTAGACCAACATTGACACTATGGGATGGCCTCTAGATTATCCTCTGCTCTTTGTCTTAATCTTCTTACCAGCTCTACTCCTCCTCATCCGCCGCAAAATCTCCGCCGCTAACCGCCACCTTCCTCCAGGACCGCCGGGATGGCCCGTATTCGGCAACATGTTCCAACTCGGTCCGATGCCTCACCGCACCCTCACTCGGCTAAGAGACAAGTACGGCCCCGTCATATGGCTCAGAATTGGCGCCATAAACACCATGGCCATACTCTCAACCAAAACCGCCACCGAGTTCTTCAAGAATCACGACCTCGCCTTCGCAGAACGCACCATAACGGCAACAATGCGCGTCCATAATTACGAAAAAGCCTCTCTGGCCTTAGCCCCTTACGGCACCTACTGGCGCCTCATGCGGCGGCTGGTCACCGTCGACATGTTGACCGCCAAGCGAATAAACGACACTGCCTCGATCCGTCGGAGATGCGTGGACGACATGGTTGATTGGATAGCCAAGGAAGCAAGCAAGTTGGAAGAAGGACGAGGGCTTCACATGGCGCGGTTTGTTTTCTTTATGACTTTCAACTTGTTGGGGAACCTCATGCTGTCACGCGACTTGTTCGACCCGGAATCAAAAGATGGGTCAGAGTTTTTCACGGCGATGATGGGGCTGATGGAATGGACGGGGCACGCCAATGTGGTGGACTTGTTTCCGTGGCTAGGGCGATTGGACCCGCAGGGACTCAGAAGAAAAATGGAGAGAGATATGGGGAAAGCTATAGAAATAGCCTCTAAGTATGTGAAAGAGAGGATGGAGGAAAGGCAGGGTGAAGGTGATGAGAAGATCAAAAGAGACTTCTTGGATGTGTTGCTTGAGTATCAAGGAAATGGAAATGAAGAAACCTTCAAAATTTCAGACGAAGATCTCAACATATTTATACTGGTAATTAATTTCTCTTTGATCATTTTCTTTTCCTCACAAAAGGGTAACACTTTGTTTTAGCCATTGTATTTGTCCCTTACATTTTACATATTTTATATTATCAAGCGTGCATTTATTTTCGAGTTATGGTATATACACATAATATTGATTCTTACACTGTCTTGGCGAAAACAAGATCCTTACGAGAAGTTTCTTTTCATTTTTTCAATTTTTTTAATAAAATTATATAATTCGTCCTCTTGTCTGTATGAACCCTGTACTTATTGCATTTTCTGTAACTATCAGTGGTATTAAGTGTGTGCAAAAGTTAAGATGTCCAAATTAACTTAAGAAGTTTGATTCTATTGAACAAGAAAATTGGTATACTGCAACGTTAATTGACCTACTTTAAACGAATGTGTTCACTCATACAAGTCCTGACTTCGCCACCGGTAACTATGTATGATCTACATCTCTAACTTCAATTTTTGTGCAGGAAATATTTCTGGCTGGATCGGAAACAACGAGCAGCACCATTGAATGGGCACTAACAGAGCTGCTATGTAACCCTGAGTCTTTAACTAAGGCCAAAGCTGAGCTTGCCCAAGTGGTTGGACCAAAGAGAAAAGTTGAAGAAAGTGATATAGAAAACCTTCCATATTTACAAGCTGTGATCAAAGAAACACTTCGGTTACATCCTCCAATTCCACTTCTAGTTCCAAGAAAGGCGATGCAAGACACCAAATTTATGGGGTTTTTCATACCAAAAGATACTCAAGTTTTTGTGAATGCTTGGGCAATTGGGAGAGACCCAGATGTGTGGGAAGATCCTCTGAGCTTTAAGCCTGAGAGGTTTATTGGGTCAAAGATTGATTACAAGGGTCAACACTATGAGTTAATACCCTTTGGTGCTGGAAGAAGAATGTGTGCGGGTGTACCATTAGCCCATAGATCGCTTCACCTGATTTTGAGTTCATTGCTTCACCGGTTTGATTGGGAACTTGATCGGAATATGACGCCGGCCACCGTTGATACGAAGGACCGACTTGGAATAACCATGAGAAAGCTTGAACCCTTGCTTGCTGTGCCTAAAGTGGTTGTTACGTAAGCTTCAAATAAACATGTCAAGCTATCAATTAGAAAATATGAAGGGTGAATTGATATACTTCTGTATGTTGATGGAAGTGTAGGTAAGGATAGCATAAGATGCGAATTATCAAATCATGTTTAAATAATATGGGACCTGTTTAATTTGTTAGGGTAAAATTATTGGCATTCATAGTTTTACATGGGTAAAAAAACTTAGAATTTCTAATTAAAATTAAGTGAAATTTCTTATTTTAAAATAAAGAAATAGATACTTTTCAAATTCAGAATTACATGCGTTTTAGATATTGTATATGTTTCTTTTTTAAAGTAAAAAATTCTCTTATTCGAACCTGTAACAATAAGATAAAAAATGTTTGTGTCGTGTTACTTCAACGTCTTCTGTCTAGTCGGCCAGATCAATAAAATAAAATAAATTTATTTCAGAGTTTTTTGGCTTTTTTGGTGATGAGATATGAATGAACTTAAATTATACATCTGGTATGTCAATTGTCAAATGTCGTACAACATTTAAAAGATTTAAAAACCTTATCATCAATGATGATATAGATGTTTTGACACGTATACTATGTTTCTTTCGAGTGTATGACTAAACTTTTATATATAAGGTGTAAAAGGGCCATTGGCCATTGCAAGTATCGAAATATTTAATGCTAAGCCATTGGCCATTGCAAGTATGGAAATATTTAATGCTAACTATAGTTGATAATTTATAATGATTGATAGCCAAATCGGTGATTTTAGATAGGAATATTATCATTTTACCTCTTGAGATTTAGGATATTGTCAAATTCTCTTTTGATGTTTCTTAAAACATCAAAATATCTTTTGGAGGGGGTAAAATGATACAGATTAAAGGAGTATTTTGATATTTTAAGAAACATCAAGAAAAAATTTGACAATATCCTAAACTTCAGGGGTAAAATGATAATATCCCTTTTAGATATATTTAATCTTTGATCTCGACTCCTTTTGGTCGTTTCGTTCTGATCCAACTAGACAATTTGATAATTAAGGGAGAGTTAAATATGATGACAAAGAGTTTGGACTTTGGACGAACAACAGTTTATTGTGGTTTTGTTGTAACCAATGTCATTGAGTGTATAAATTAAGGGAATAAAAAAAAAGACGGGCCACTCAAACAACTAACATGTTGTCAAAAGGAAGAATAAAATAGGTGCATGAAATCGTGAAAAACGATACTTTGCAGATATACTCATGTTAAAAAGGAAAAAAAATAAAAAAAGACTGATTGAGTGTGTTTTTAAAATGGATGCACTCATCGTAAAAATAAAAAAACAAATACCTTATATCTTCTTTTCTCTATTTTTATAAGGTACACTCTTTTGCTTTTCAAAAATTAACATCAATATGTGCCTACCTTATAAGGGCAATTAGAGTACGAAACATAGACCTCTTTTAATTTTGAAAACATCGAAAGATTTTACTTGCCGAAATTGAGTAGAACCAAAAACATAAACCCTATGTACCATATATCTTATTGTTTTGACTAATTGACCCATTTCCACTCCTTTATAAAAGATATGTACTTTTAGGACAAACATATTATGTTCCACACATTCTAGCACTATAAAATTTCTCTTGAAATCATATTTGTATTGTTAAAGTGTAATATTTAAATTGTGTATTTGGAAGTTTCCAAATTTTCAATACACAATTAATAATATTGAATAGTTATATTCTTTCGTTCATTTCTGTGATACTTTTAAATTCTTTAAAAATTTTGATATTCAACACAAACTCTTCTTTATATGTACATCCATTTTTTATGTATAGTACAATATAATTTAGATATATAAGACCTGTTTAAAAATTTGTCCTGTTTTTCTGTTTTTAAAAGTTATTTTTGAAAATAACTCAAAGTTATTTTTAAAAATAATTTTTAAAATAGAATTTCAGAACAAAATTTTTAAAATTATTTTTAAAAATAAAATAATTTTACTAAATAGATTTTTTTATTTTAAAAATAGTAAATTATTTTTAAAAATAAAAAATTATTTTTAAAAACAGTTACCCAACAGACTTTTATATATATATATATATATATATATATATATATATATATAGTGATCATGTAGTAGGTTAATGGGGCTGTGAGGGACAAATAATGGTATTTATTTGTGGGTATCATGCGAACCTGAAAACAAGCTGATGTTACTCCTCCACTGAGATGATGGCAAGTAAGGATTATTTAGACTAATTGTCTGCATCATTACCGGCAAATTAGCTTAAGGTTGTCTTTATCTCTCTACAACTTCCAAGGACCTTACAGCCGGCAACCAATATAGGACACATTCTTCTTTTCTTTTCTTTTTTTTCCTATTTATTTTTTATTTTAATTGGCGAAAATAAATAAATAACTAATGTTCAAAACCAACTGAATTACTCATCTTGTAGCATATTCTTTATAGAAATTTGGAGCGGCAAAGGAATCTACTATCCACTTATTATGTGCATGTTTTGTGCGTCGCAGGTTCACAATCAATTTTATAATTTATAATTAGACATGTTTATTATCTTTTGAAATACTACTTTAAAGTCAATTTCTATTCCATCTGGAAATACTTGATGCTATGATGGATTAATATGATATATGGAATAACTTTTTTGTACAACAGTTATTACAAAATGATTTTTATATAACAATTATGTTGACAGTTGATTTTAATAATCAATCAACCAGAGATTCTGATAATCAAACTATTATCAAATTGCATAAAGTATGATGAAATAGGAGAAGATTCAAAGGAAGGGAAGGGAAATCAAAGAGAAGTTTTATCGTGGTTCAGCCAAAGTGTAGATGACCCCTACATCCACGGTGACTGTATTGATTTTTTTTTAGTATTTTCTTACTATACAAATATATATGAGAGAATATTTTCACAGAGCTTCTACGTTTGTGTTTTCTTATCTTCCTATTATGGCTATCCTGTCCCATTTATATAAGTTGGGAGGGTTACAAATCATAATTTATCAATGTAGGACTATGATTATATCTGTGCTAAGTGTTAAATGCTAGGCGCCAAGTAATAAATGTTGAGCAAATCATTGTCAAACTCTGGGAGCTGTTCTGCAGGTTGGTAGAGTATTTAGATTGTATCTGTCAGACGTTAGCTGTTTCCCTCGATGCATAGGAGAGCTCGCCATCCCTTCCGTTGATCAAGGTCTGAGAGCTTGCATCGTGCGATCTGTCACATGGCCCCCAGTGACCTTACTTCGAGTTAGGCCGCGCCTTTCTACCTTGACTCCCGATTCTCCGGGCCTCAGTTGACTTTCTTCGCCCAATTCGAGAAATGTCCATAACATTAGCCCCCCAACTCACAGTTCACTTTGCGAGCTGTGAGTTATTAATTTACTTCCCAATGAGGGGACCTCTACTCGTGGCATGACTTGCCCAATGACGAACTACATGTCTTGTATTAGGATGATAGGTAGATAGAGATGTGAATTGAATGGCGCATAAGTCACGCTTTGATTTCAATGACTCTATGAATAATTGCATACGTTCTTGGCATGGTAAAGCGAGGAGCCTTTTGGTGTGGTTGAGCCAAGTGAAAATGCAAGGGTAGTTTGTTGCTCCAATAGGGCGATTGAGCGCGCCCGATCTAAAGATAAGATGAGCTCCGGAGGCTTAGTGCATTTGCACTAGATGTTCCTGAGCTGGATTATGAGCTCTGGAGGCTTAGTGTGTTTGCACTAGGTGTGCCTGAGCTGGTTTATGAGCTCTGAAGGCTTAGTGCGTTTGCAATAGGTGTGCCCAAGTTGGATTGTAAGCTTTGGAGGCTTAGCATGTTTGCACCAGGTGAACCTGAGCTGGAGCTCTGGAGGCTTAGTGCGTTTGTACTAGGTGTGCCCGAGCTGGATTGTGAGCTCTGGAGGTTTAGTACGTTTGCACCAGGTGTGCTCGAGCTAGTTTGTGAGCTCTGGAGGTTTAGTGCGTTTGCACCAGGTGTGCCCAAGCTGGATTGTAAGCTCTGGAGGCTTAGCACATTTGCACTAGGTGTGCCCGAGCTGGTTTGTGAACTCTGGAGGCTTTGTGCGTTTGCACCAGGTGTGCCTGAGCTGGTTTGTGAGCTCTGGAGGCTTAGTGCATTTGCACTAACTGTGCCCGAGCTAGATTGTGAGCTTTAAAGGCTTAGCATGTTTGCACCAGGTGTGCCCGAGCTGGAGCTCTGGAGGCTTAGTGCATTTGCATCAGGTGTGCCCGAGTTAGATTAATGTGAGCTTTAGAGGCTTAGTGCGTTTGCACCAAGTGTGCCCGAGCTAGATTGATGTAAGCTATGGAGGCTTAGTGCGTTTGCACCAGGTGTGCCCGAGCTGATTTGTAAGCTCTGGAGGCTTAGTGCATTTGCACCAAGTGTGCCCGAGCTGGATTGTGAGCTCCGGAAGCTTAGCACGTTTGCACCAGGTGTGCCCGAGCTGGATTGATGTGAGCTCTTGAGGCTTAGTGTGTTTGCACCAGGTGTACCCTAGCTGATTTGTGAGCTCTGGAGGCTTAGTACATTTGCACAAGGTGTGCTCGAGCTGGATTGTAAGCTCTGGAAGCTCAGTGCATTTGCACCAGGTGTGCCCAAGTTGAATCAATGTGAGCAACAAGCCGTCTATGTACCAGCTTGAGGTTGTATGATGGCCGCAAGCAATGGATCGCGCAGTGGTTAGATGTGTAGTTCACTTCTTTATCGTTTACCATCAGTGGGGGCTTTGAAACCTTTGTTTCATGTGTGTCTCTTTGATTCTGCAACCAGCGTAATGATTATCATGTTTAGTGGATACGCCTCAGCTTTAAATGCTGATACGCACTGGTCTGTTAGATCATGGGTCATTTGAGGAGTTTTTGAATCTGACAATTTAATTCATTTGAAATAAAACTGGGAAGGTCCTTCCCTCTTTCTTTGTTTACTGAAGCCATACACCTTTTTGCTCTGTCTTTTCTCTGTACCAGGGATTATCCGCCACTCCTTTCAAGTCCTAGCCTTATTTCAACTTTTTGGTTTTGTCAAGCCAGGCCCTCGATTGCTAGTTCTGCGCTTTCGCCTGTTTTTTCAGACTGTTCCTTGTTTCGACAAGGTGAGTTTCTATCCATGTTCTAGCATTTTGTATTTTTGATTCTAAAATCTTCGTGGATGTGCTTGTTATTGACGGGAAATCGGGATGTGGATGAGTTTTTATTTGTTCTGCTGGTAGCGGTTAGGGCCTTAGGTGGTGGCAGAGTTTCTTAGTTTTTCAGGCATTTCCAGCTTAGCATCTGGAACCCTTGCTTATGCTCCATAGATCTAGGTGGTCTGGGGCAGTAGCCATTTCCCTCTTAGGTTGAATCATTTTTGGATTCATGGCCTGTTTTGTTTTGCGGCCTGATTATTTTTCTTCCTTCCTCCTGTAGATGTCTTGGCCCCATAAATATCACTGCCACCCAATAGTTAGCAAGGATTCCGAGTCCAAGGGAAGCGAGGGGACACCTCATGTTGCTCGGGATGTGACCTCCTAAAGTGGTGAGGTCGCCAGCGGGTTTGTGGCTCACAATAGACCAGAGGGGTCCAGAGCTACTTTTCCTTTTAAGCATTTCCCTTCTAGTATCAAACCCAAAGAAATGGGGGTAATTGCAGTGGCATATTTCTTTCTGAGAGGCTATCGTGTGATGGTACCATCTCGCGATGATCGTGCTGCACACCCTCCTCAGAGGTTTATGGCTATTAGTATCCACCACCTCAATGCGGGTTTCCAGTTCCCAGTCCCCCCATACATAATTGATTTCCTAAACGCATTGGGAGTTGCACCAGCCCAACTGACCCCTAACACATATTCTGCCTTAATCTTTCTTGTGTTGATCCACCTTCAGAATGGTCTCCGTCCCCCTAGCATAAGAGTTCTTTGCTTTCTCTACAACATTAAGGGCCCTAGGAGGTAGAAGGGTTATTACTACCTTTCACCTCGTCCCTCAAAGTATAAAAAGTCATTGCCTCAAGGAGACGCCCGAGGGAAATCTAATGCGGGTCCTTATAAGACCCGTTGATTCTATGTATCTTGCCCATCCCTGCATCATCTTCAAAACCTCTCATTTGTATGGAATCCGGGTAAGCGAGCTAAAAAGGATGCCAATCCTCCATTGTTTTATTTTAATTTGAGCCTAACATTTTGCTATGCTTCCTGCAGATGGAGTTCGAAAGGAAGGACTGGAGCTGAGTGCAGAAGAGATCGAGGTTTTGGATTAACTTTCAATTTTTAATAATCTCCCTAATAATTCAAGGTTCAACGAAGAGCTCTTGTGAGCTTACAGGCTTTCTCCTACTCTTGGTGCCGAACTCTTGATAATTCACGTGATATCGGAGTTCGCAGATCAACAAAAATTTCCCTGGCTAATTTCAGCGAACAAGTTGACATGAGTCGAGTTAACCTTGTTGAGCCTCTTCCAAGGCATAAGCGGGTCACTGCTTCTGCTTCTGCTCGCACTAACCGTCCTACCTCCTCCATGGTTGCTTCGAAGCCTGCTCAGGCTGGCCTGTCTTCTTCTTCCATGACTGCTCTAACTTTGACGCAGACTAGCCTTCCTTTTAGCTTGTCAATAGCAGAGAAGACTTTGCTCCCCTCGGCTCCTACTTCATAGCACCGACTAACCGAGGTTAAGAAAGAGACGATGAGGTCTCTATGCCAGAGGGATGAGACTTCCACTGAACCTTCTTCCAAAAGGCAGAGGGTCAACAAAGGGAATGAGTTCGCTATCGGTCTGATGGCACAGCTCAAGGGTGTTCCAGAACATCTAATCGAAGAATTGGGGGCCAAGTCCCTGGCCCTTTACAATATCATTCATGACAATGTTGGCCAAATTCTGGGGGCCAACATTACGTCCCTGAAGGATTACAGAATTCAAGGCAGCGTCCTAATGGAGGTTTTAGCCAGCCATTGCTTATTGGGTAGTGTCATTCTCTTCTCGTTTTTTCTAGTTTTTACTTGCGTTCTGATTTCTTGTCATTTTCTCTAGGGGCATTAGAGGCTATCAAGTAGATAAACAAGTGTTTGTGCTGGGAAGGGGAGAAGCATCAGCTCGAGGTCAGCCTCACTGCAGCTACTAATGAGGTAACGACCTAAAAAAAAAGTTGAAAAATGTTGAAACTCAGCTACAAGGAGCCAATGCCATGGTAAAAAGGGCTGAGGAGTCTTTTGCTTGCAAAATAGATGACTTTGCTTTGAAGCTGCACAGGGCTTATGACGAGCTTCAAAAGAGTAGAGAGGACATATTCTCTCAAACACAGGGGGCCGAGAGTTTTCAGAAGTGACTCGAAGCTACCTAAAAAAGGATAGACCATGTTGTGAAGAGAGCAAAGCGGGCTGAAAAGGCGACTAAGAGAGCTAAAGAGGCTTCCAGACAAGCTGAAGAGAGGGCCGCACATGCCAAAGCGGAGGCCACCAAAATGAGTGAGGAGACTTCTGCCATGGTCGATCAGGCTCGAGAAGCTGCAGTTTCTCATACTACTAACAGTTTCATGTACACCTTGTGGCTGAATAGTCCAGATCTCAGTTTTTCTTTTTTTGGCTGGGAGATTATGGATATCATCCAGGATTTTATCGAAGGCGCAAAGACAGCCCCTTCTCTGAGTGCTGAACCCACGGATGGTCCTCCTGATGAGAGTGTGACGTAGGCTAAAGTTACTTCACTTGCGGGGGAGACAACCAAAGAGAGGCCCGAAGCATAGACAGTGGAGAATCTGCCCGCAACGCTTTTGAGCCCCCAGACACCCAGGGTCCTATTGGTTCAGAGGCTTCTCCTAGTGTAGTGCTTTAATAATTTTATTTTTCTCATTGTTTGTGTACTTTCTTCAACTTGTGACTGAGACACCTTTATCCTGATTTCTAATCCTATCGATTTGCTCCTTCTCTTTTTTTTTTTTTTGATTGATTGGTCCTACTAATGACCTACTTATATCCTTGTAGGTTGTATTGGATTACAGGATGTGAGGTTCGAGCCTTTTTATCCTGCGACTCCGCTAACGAGTCTATCCTTGCAGAACGTAGTCATTCTCCTCGAATTAAGTAAAAACAAACATTGCTGGAAAAATATTGGAGAACATGTTAAGCTGAAAAAAGGTTCCTTTAATTCAAAACTTCCAAGAATAGCTATAAATTAATAAAGCCAAATTTACTTTACTGATAATAAGGCCAGAAATGTTCGATATTTCAAGCTCGGGGGAATTTTGCCCCTTCAATGTTTGCGAAGCGGTATCCTCTTGTCTTTGGTCTTTCTTTTATAACGTACTGACCTTCCCAATTAGGACCCAATGTTCCTTCCCTGGAATTACGGCTTCCTGGCTGGACGAGGCGTAGGACTAGGTCGCCTGATTTGAAACTCCGAACTCGTACTTTCTGATTGAAATATCGTGCTATCCTTTGTTGGTAGGTCACGATTCTCAGACACGCTTTATCTCTTTTCTCTTTAATGAGGTCAAGACTCGCAGTGAGCAATTGGTTATTTTCCTCTGCGTTAAAAGTAGCTCTCTGGTGTGAGGTTACTTTAAACTTTACCGACACCATTGCCTCGGTTCCGTAGACCATTAAGAAAGGGGTTTCTCCAGTGGTGCTATAAGTCATGGAGCGATAAGCCCATAGCACTTTTGGCAATTCATCTACCCATGCCCCCTTTCTTGCCTCTAACTTCTTTTTTAGGATATGCTTAATGATTTTATTCACTGCTTCTACCTGCCCGTTGGTCTAAGAGTGGTCTATAGATGAAAATTTTTTCTGGATCCTAAGGTTGTCACAGAATTGGATGAACAACTCGCTAGTGAACTGAATCACATTATCAGACACTATTTGTTGAGGAGCACCGAACTGATAGATAATATTGTTCCAAACAAATTTCTCGATTTGAGAAGAAGAAATCTGGGCCAACTCTTTTGCTTCTGCCCATTCGGTGAAGTAATCTACTGTTACTACAACATATTTACAATTTTCGTGACCTGCAGAAAGAGGTCCTATCAGATTAATCCCCCCATATCATAAAAGGCCAAGGGCTAATCATTTGTAGGAGGCAGGCTGGGGGAGATCGAGGAAGCATGGCTAATCTTTGGCATTTGTTGCATCTCCTGACAAGGTCGATTGCGTCCTGTTTTATAGTCGACCAGAAGAAACCTTGTCGGAGGGCTTTCTGGGCCGGTGACAACCCCCCGGTGTGGTTTCCACAATGTCTAGTGTGTATTTCTTTTAGGACGAGATCGTAATGGGGTCCGTTGATGCACCAGAGAAGTAGGGCCGAGAGTCCCCTCCGGTAGAGTACGTTGTCTATGATGCAATACTTAGTAGCTCAGAACCATATGTGGCTCGCTTCTAACTTATTTTCTAGAAGTTTGCCATGCTGTAGGTATTTTAAGATGGGGTTCATCCAGGAGCTATGTGCCACATAATCAATATTATGGCGTCTTTCTGCTCGATGCTGGCAAACAGAAGAACTTCTACAGGTATTGCACTTGAAAATTTTGTTTCCCTTACCGTAGTTAATCGGGCTAATGCGTCCTCGTGTGTGTTCTACAGTCAAGGGACTTGGCTTATTTCATATTTTTGAAATTTATGGAGCAATTCTTGGGATTTTTACAGATAAATAGCCATCTTCGATCCCTTTATTTGGTATTCCCCCTTCATGTAGCAAACAATCAATTGAGAATCGCTGAAGACCTTTAGGTTTTTAGCTCGCACTTCTTTCGCGAGACAAAGTCCTATGAGGAGCGCCTCATATTCCGCTTCGTTATTGGTAGCCCAGAATTCAAGCCTCAAGGCACAGAGGATTTTATACCCTTTTGGGCTGATTAATAGGACCCCTACTCCTACCTTATGCTCGCATGAGGACCCGTCTATGTAAAGTTCCCACCATACTTCTTCTGAAATTTCTACCCCTTCCCCCACAGGTCTGGTGAATTCAGCTACGAAGTCAGCTAGGGCTTGTCCCTTAATTGCCAACCTTGATTTATAGTGGATGTAAAATTAGGTGAGCTCAACTACCCACTTAAGCAAGCGACCTAAAGCATCCACCTTTTGGAGGGTCTATCTCAACGGATACTGAGTTAGGACCTCAATGGAATGGGTCTAGAAGTAGGGCCGTAGTTTTCTCGACGTAACAACAAGTCCATAGACTAGCTTTTCCATAGGAGTGTAGTTTTTCTCAGCATTTACCAACCTTTTACTCACGTAGTAAACTGAGAATTATGCTTCATTTTCTTTGTAGACAAGGGCCACACTAATGGCATGCTAAGACACCCCCAGATAAAGGATCAGCTTGTCACCTTCCTACGGTTTAGATAGGAGTGGGGCTCGATCCATATATTCCTTTAGGTGTATAAAGGCGGCTTCACATTCCTCTATCCATTCAAAGCGCCTCGCTTTCCTTAAGGCTTCAAAGAATGGCAAGCACCTGTCCTTTGCTTTTGAAATGAATCTGCTGAAGGCCATGATCTGGCAGGTTAAGCTCTGGACGTCTTTAACTCTGCTTGGCAATCTCATGTCAATGAGTGCTTTAATTTTCTTGAGGTTTGCTTTTATGCCTCTATCATTCACCATGAACCTAATAAACTTTCTCAAAGCTATTCCAAACGCACATTTGAGCTGATTTAACTTTATCCAGTATTTTCACAGGATTTAAAACATTTTATCTAGGCCATTTACATGATTCAAGACCTGTCTGGAGTTTATGAGCATATCATCTACATAGACCTCTATAGTCTTCCTATTTTGATCTTTGAACATTATATTGACCCGCCGTTGATAGGTTGCCCTAATATTTTTGAGTCCAAAAGGAATCACCTTATAGCAGTACAATCCTCGGTCCATGATGAATGAGGTATGCTCCTCATCTTGTAGTTCCATTGGTATTTGGTTATACCCAAAGCATGTGTCCATGAAGCTAAGGAGTTGGTGTCTGGCCATTGCATTAATGAGTTAGTCGATCCTTGGTAAGGGGAAGCTATCTTTTAGACAAGCTCTGTTCAGGTTTGTGAAGTCAACGCATATCCTGCATTTCCCGTCCTTCTTTCTAACCAGGACAGGGTTGGCTACCCAGACTGGATAGTAAGCCTCTCGGATGAATTTGTTCACCAACAGCTTATCCACTTCTTCCTTCAGGGCGTGGGAATGTTCCGCAGTTAAAGATCTTCTTTTCTGCCTGACCGGTTGGTGGTGAGGGTCGATATTCAACTTATGCGATGCAATTTTGGGGTCAATCCCTACCATGTCCTCATGACTCTAGGCAAAGACATCCAAATTTGCCTTAAAGAAATCTATCAACAGCCTTTCACATCAGGGGGTAAGCTTTTCCCTAGCTTGAGACACTTCTGATCATCTACCTCGCTGACTCCGACTTCCTTGAGCTCTTTGACTGGCCCGATCTCCTTGTCCATTTGCTAGTCATGTGGGTCGAGGTCGTGATTAATTTTGATTGAGTTCAGGGTCTGGGGCTCTTCATTGGGAGCTACGTCCACTCTTTTACCTTTTTTCCTGAGCTTAACGACATCTTCGTAACATCGCCTGGCCGCGTACTGCTTGCCTCACACACATTCGACCCCATTTGAGGTCAGAAATTAGACTGTTAATGTTTTGGTAGACATGACTAGGTGTAGATCGTTCATCGTTAATCGCCCTAGGACTATGTTATAGGTCGAGGGACAATCCACAACTAAGAAATCAGCCAAAATAGTAGATTGACAGTCCTTATCCCCCAAAGTGATGGGAAGCCTGACTCTCCCTACAGGAAATATTACGTCACCAGTGAAACCAAAAAGAGGCTCGAGTGAAGATTTGAGTGGTCGCTCTGAGTCAACCCCATCTAATCGAAACACTTCTTGTACATAACGTTGATTGAACTGCCGGTATCCAGCATAATCCTCCGCACCTTGACGTTATCGACCTTGGCCCTAATGACTATGGCATCGTTATGAGAGGATTGGACTCCTCGTTCGTCGTCATCCACAAAAGTAATACACTTGGAAGTCGCCTTTGCTTTTTGATGGGTCTATTAGACTCACTACCCGTGGACAAGACATAGCTCGCATTCTGCACGTATCACTCTCCTAAGTTACGTGAGCTCCCCTCTATGTGCAGTCCTCCGTAGATTGTGTAAATGGTCCTAACTACTGCCATTTACTCTTGTTCGACGTCAAGGGGAGGTCGTGCCATGCGCTATGGAGATCGTTGGTTTGCCGGTCGCCCCACATAATCTTTTAAGTAGCCTCTCCAGATAAGGTCCTCAATTGCATCCTTAAGAGACTTGCATTCGGAGGTGGTGTGCCCGATATTATTGTGATAGGCATAGAACCTGTTGGTTTCCCTGTACTTCGAGGGGGTCAGTAGGGGCCTAGGTCACCCAAAATTTTCCTTGTGCTTTTCCATGACATATATTCTCTCTAGGGTGTCAAATAGGACGTTGTAGTTGTCATAGCAACCTTGGGGCTCAGATCACTCTATCCTAGCTCTCTTTGCGGGCTAAATATCCACATTGTTGACTTGGTCTATTCCACCTTTGTTGTGGTTGCTTCTTTTTCCGTCCTTGCCAGAAAATGAACTATTAGCTTCGTTCTTCCGTCCAAATCCTTTTAGATCGAAGGTTTCCTCCCACCAGATTTCTTTTGCAAATCACTCATAGAACTCTCTCAAGCTCCTTATCAGGGATTTGTATACGCTTTCGTATAGTTTTTCATCCCTGCATAGTCCTATTGAGATTACCGTCAGAATACTATCATCAAAAGGGCTCTCTACGTTGCTGATTTCATATCGAAATCTTATAATGTAGTCTTTCAACAACTTGTCCTTTCTTTAGAAGAATATTGCCAGGTGGTAAGACAATGCAAGCTACTTCTTAAGGGCCCTGTATTGGTCAATAAATTTGTTTTGACATTCTTCCCAGCTACTGATACTACGAGTTAGAAGACTCTTGAACCATACCCGTGGCACATCCCCAAGAGTAGTTGGAAAGACCCGATATTTAACCAGGGGATTGCTGGTTTGAAGGTCTATTTGGATGTTAAAAGCGTCCAAATGATCATAAGGGTCACCTCTTCTGTCATATGGTGGGATGGTCTGGACTTTGAAGTGATGGGGGAGAAGTTTTGTTTCGATTTCCTTAGACAGTGGAGTCTTCCCTTTGTAACGACCTGATTGGTCTTGGGTCGAGGGGCATTTCTCTAACTTTTGTACCCTCTGAATTAGCTCTTCGATCATTTGATTCTGGACCTCAGATCACTGGCTTTTGCCGTGATCGTGGCCCACCTTCGAGCCTTTGGTGTGGTGCAAGCTCTTAGCTTGCTACTGTCCCTTATTTTTATGAGCTCGTCGTCTTCCCATTTCAGGTTGTGAGCTAGAGGAATGATCTAAACTAGCCATTCGGGCTCCTTTCCCAGCTGGCTATTGCCTGCGTGCTAGTGTCTCTACCTGTGGTTGTTGGGCCTCTTCCATGACAAGGGTGGCCCTGCCTTGCTCTTGGGCCTTCTGTGTATACACTTGGGTCAACATCTCGACTATATCGATGAGCCTTTTTACCATACTTTCGAGCTTTTCTTGGCCCTGGCACAGGGCCTGCACACCATCTACCTCCGGGAGGGTGGAGGAGGTACTTGCCAGGACTGGGTATTCTTTTTCGGGTACGTCTCGTTGCCATTCTTCATGATCGCCTGATTGGTTGGCAGCAGCACCTGAGCTCCTGGTTACTCTTCCTCTTTTCATTATGTTTGATCAATGAAAGATGCGAGAGCAGTTTGGTCCCGCTGGGTGTGCCAAAATATTGACGGTCGATTTTATTAATCAATCAACCAGAGGTTCTGGGAACCAAACTGCTATCAAATTGCGTAAAGTATGATGAAATAGGAGAAGATTCAAAGGAAGGGAAGGGAAATCAAAGAGAAGTTTTTATCATGGTTCAGCCAAAGTCCAGATGACCCCTATGTCCACAATGGCTGTATTGACTTTTTTTGAGTATTTTCTTGCTACACAAACATACGTAAGAGAATATTTTCACAGAGCTTCTACATTTGTGTTTTCTTATCTTTCTATTGTGGCTATGCCGTCCCATTTTTATAAGCTGGGAGGGTTACAAATCATAATTTATCAATGTAGGACTATGATTATATCTGTGCTAAGCATTAAATGCTAGGTGCCAAGTAATAAATGTTGGACAAATCATTGTCGGACTTTAGGGGCTGTTCTGCGGGTTGGTAGAGTACTTAGATTGTATCTGTCAAATGTTAGTTGTTTCCCTTGATGCAGAGGAGAGCTCATTGTTACTTTCGTTGATCAAGGTCTACGAGCTTGCATTGTGCGATCTATTATATGGCCCCCAGCGACCTTACTTTGAGTTAGGCTGCGCCTTTCTGCCTTGACTCTTAATTCTCTGGGCTTCAGCTGACCTTCTTCGCCCAATTCGAGAAATGTCCAAAAAAAATTACAATTAAACTATATGATGACAATCATCTACTTCATAAAATGAATCAAAGTAAAATCCCTTGTAATCATAACTTTAAATAATGTGTAAAAATTCATATGAAAATCTATCATCTGCAGATAAATTTTCTTCATAATATTTCATCACGATAATTATGATCAACTAACAACTCCTTACAAGTATGGTCTCTCTGCAATGATTGTATTCAACAATGGGAACCAATTCATTAACAATAGTTTTAAAGAATTTTATCAAAGGTACAATCAATCACCATAAAACTATTATTAGTTAAATGAACATCTCTTATTTTTTACGATGAAGGTTAGGGATTGTTATATGTAAAAATCGACTTGTCCTAAATGAGCCTGCGAGCAGCCTGAGAGTGACAAAAGCACCAGACCGAAGGATATTCAGATCACTCTGCCTTGATCTCGTGTTGCGGGGTGACCTCAACTTGAGCTCATGCATGACAGAGCGAGCTCAACCTTGTCATTCGAGAGGCCCACTCCCAGACTGAAGGATTCGATGTGCAAAGTACGACCAGTGACCTAAGAGCTCGCTGAGTCAAAGACCACATGAGATCAAATCATATCTTGCCCAATGGATACTTGGAACCTGCCTGCAGAAGACAATCTACAGTAGCTAAAAAAGAAGATTTTATATGTCCATTCTGTCTTGTAGAATAAATATTGATATAATAGATTTACTGCATGTGAGATTACCATTTTACCCTCCTCTCCTCTATAAATATGAGGAAGGAGCCTTCTGTAAAAAGAGAGATCATCTGGGAGGCAAGCAGAAACTCTATCAAAATAGAGAGAAAAATATGAATATTGAAATTTAGGAGAAACAATATATGAACAATACACTACTATGGATGTAGGGTCCGATGATACACGAATTTGGCCAAATCACGTTAAAAATCTTGTGTCCCTTTGTTGCTCTTCCCTTTGACTTTGTGTATTTCTACTGATTTGTCATGCTTGAACCAACTTAAGGTCAGAGATCCTAAAGAATCCCCCTGTTGGCTAGAGTTTGGCTCAATACCAAAATCTGACGTTAACATTTTGGCACTGTCTTTGGGATCTCACCCGTTCTAGTTCACTTCTTGCTCCAATGGCCAAGGGAAGAGCCATTAAAACTTCAAATACGCAACCCCACCCTCCAGATGGTTGTCTCAACGACAGACTCGTCCATTGTTCCTGTTATCAGAGCAACCACTGGCACCCCTCCAGCCAGCTCAGTACAACCTATTCTTATCGCCAATAGCGTCGATGGGGTGTGAACCTAGCTCCAGCATCAGGAAAAACTTAAACATATGATGGGAGAGGTGGCTAGAACGGTCACAATGTTAGTGCAAGTACAAGCTCAGAATGTGCAAGCGAGAGTTGAGACTGCCGCACCCAGAGGTGAGCTCTTCAAAGAAACTAATTAAGAGCAAACCTCAAATCGCCATCCTCATGGCCAAAAAAGTGAAACGAGCCACCAAGTCTCTAGCCAAGGACTGGGGGGCTTAGACGTTTTGGTAGAATATCTCCTTCAAAGAGTCAAGCATTTGGAGGAGCACCCTCAGGCTCAAAATGACCAAAGTCACTTTAGGGAGCGAACCCTATTCTCTAGAAAGATCATGGAGGAACCCCTCCCGTGCAAGCTTAAAGTCCCAACCATTCCGCTATATGATGGAGATAGTGACTCGCACAGCCACCTGAACCTGTTCAACATCCAGATGGATCTCCAAACTTGTAACTCTTTAGCCAGGTGTCGTGTGTTCCCCACCATGATGAGGAAAATACCTCGAATATGGTTCAAGAACCTCCCAGCTCACTACATTGGCAGTTAAGAGGAATGTCAGGAAAGATTCATTGACTAGTACAGGGTAAAGTAGCTCGTGCCCCCATGCCATCTCGCCACGGTCTTCTAAGGTAAACATGAAACACTAAAAGACTATATCACTCGCTTCAGATGTGAGGTCAACAATGTTGATAAACCCTCAGATGAGGCTATTCTGACCGTCATTCAACCAAACTTCACAAGGATGGGAAGCTATTCAAAAGTCTGTACAAGTCCCCAATTAGCAACTTGGACAAGTTTTACGAGCAGGCTACAAAGCAGATCAAATGGGATGAAACTTTCAATCCGTAGAAGCCTGAGGCAGGCAGTTCGACCCAAAGTGAAAAGAGAGGTAACCATGGAAACTAGAATGCTAGCCCCGAGCACCAGCTTGCTAAGAAGGGCAAGGATGAGTGACCCCTGTTTTTAGGTTTCACAACACTTATAGCATCTTGTCGGATGCCCAAGACAGAATCTTCGCGATGGAAAGAGACAAAGAGGATTTTAGGAAGCTTCCACCCTTGAAAACTCCCAGCATGTCCAGACTCAACCGCAGGAAATTCTGTGCATACCATAACAAGTTCGGGCACATTACCTCGACAGTTGGCCACTGAGAGATGTTATCAAAGATCTCATCAAAAGAGGTCACTTGTATGACTACGTTGTGCAGCCTTCCAAGCAACAGCTTGGACCTTCTCGGCAGGATCCTAAGCAAGAGCAATCTCCTACTATTAGGACTATCTTTTAAACCTTTAAACTTTTGTAATCTTTTTGAATTATGTAAACATTTCAAATACCACTACTGATTTTAAGTTTTCTTCAAACAGGTGATTCACCTAACTGGCACCCTTTTATTTAGGTACAAGATCGCCCCGACCATAAGGTCGATCACCCCTTTATTTGGGCATAAGATTACCTCGATCATAAGATTGATCACCTTTTATTTGGGCACAAGGTCGCCCCAATCACAAGATCGATCACATTTTATTTAGGCACAAGATCGCCCCGACCACAAGATCGATCACCCCTTTTTATTTGAGCACGAGGTCGCTCACTTGTTAATTTTGCAGCTCTCATGCGAACTTTTCTATTTGGCCATAAGGTCAACTCGAGCATGAGATCGCTCACTTGTTAATTTCGCAGCTCTCATGTGAACCTACTCTATTTCACAACTCCCATGTGAACTTATCTATTTAGCCACAAGATCAGCCTGGGCACAAGATTGCTCACTTGTTGATTTCACAGCTCTCATGTGAACTTATCTATTTGGCCATGAGATTGGCCCAAGCACGAGATCACTCACTTATTGATTTCGTAGCTCTCATGCAAACTTACTCTATTTCACAACTCTTATACGAACTTATCTTATTATTTTATGATTCTCATACTAACTTATCTATCTATTTGGCCATGGGATCGGCCCGGGCATGAAATCACTCTAATTCGAGCCCATTAGTGACAAGTGTTCGTAACTCTCATGCTGTCTTTTGATTGTGCGTAGGACGCACAAATTGCTTAAACAACGCTTGTACGAGAAACAAGAACAATAAATAGAAATGGCAAATGGAAACTTTATTCATCAAATGATCTCAGCGAGGCAGTATTTCATCAGAAAGCTTTGGATACAGGCTAATCAGAATACAAAGGGAAACACCTATGACTAGGAAGAGAGACCGGCCGCGAGAGGCCTCAACCTAGCTGATTAGAGCACATCTGCCACCAAAGTCCTCAAATTTCCCTTCCAATGCACCTCCGATGGCAACACCATAGCTCTTTATTCTATCTAGCCTCCAGCTTCTCTTCTGATTCATGAAAGGAGCGAATCAAGAAGCACCAGGAGCTTGGCCTGCCGAGCAATTACCTCATGGTAGAGCCAAGAGGACGCAGTCTAAGATCCATATAAGATCTCTCCATGTTAGTGGAGAAGTCGAATCTTTCAAGCTCTTTATGCAGCAGACCATGTACGCCTCTATAAAAAGCTAGAACATCGAAAATGATGGTGGTTTAACAGGAAACTCCATAGTTTGCTCAGTGCAATGACAGAAAGGGATTGATTCTCCCTCATATAGAGCTAAGTCTGGCTCTATCGAAGGATCTAAATCCATCCCCCCAATCGTCATCATTTATTACCTTGAAAAAGTTTGAGGTTGACTCACCAACAATTATCGGATACGTGCCATGAGAGGCATGACCTAGTACAGATGAAATGACAGTCTCAGAGGAAGACCTTGACTGACCGCTATCAATGAGTTTCAACTCCCAACTCGTAAAGCAAGCTGAGAGTTAGGGGGCTTATGTTATATGTAAAAATCGGCTTGTCCTGAATGAGCCTGTGGGTAGCCCAGGAGTGGCAAAAGCACCAGCCCGATGGATATTTGGATCGCTCTGCCTTTATCTCACGTCGCGGGGTAACCTCAACTCGAGCTCATGCATGATAGAGCGAGCTCGACCTTGTCATTCGAGAGGCTTACTCCCAGACTAAAGGATTTGGTGTGTGAAGTGCGATCAACGACCTGAGAGCTCACTAAGCCAAAGATCATAGGAGACTAAGTCATATCATGCCCAACAGATACTTGAAACCCGCCGGCAGAAGACAATCTGTAGTAGCCAAAAAAGAAGATTTTATGTGTCCATTCTGTCTTGTATAATAAATATTGATGTAATAGATTTATTACATGTGAGATTACCATTGTACCCTCCTCTTCTCTATAAATATAAAGAAGGAGTCTTCTGTAAAAAGAGAGATCATTTGGGAGGCAAGTAGAAACTTTAACAAAATAGAGAGAAAAATCTGAATATTGAAACTCTGTAGAAACACTATATGAACAATACACTACCGTGGATGTAGGGTCTGATGATACCCGGATTTGGCCAAACCACGTTAAAAATCTTATGTCCCTTTGCTGCTCTTCCCTCCGACTTTGTGTATTTCTACTGATTTGTCATGCTTGAACCAACTTAAGGTCAGAAATCTCGAAGAATCCCCCCGTTGGTCGGAGTTTAGCTTAATACCAAAATCTGACGTCAACAACAATATAATATGACATAATATAATGTTGGATTATATTATAATGTAATATTATTTAATATTATATTTCTTGGGCTTTATTAAGATTATATTACATTGGGCTTAATTATTGACATTAGTTAGACTAAGTTAATAACTTAA